>CAOJCR013794822.1:0-11120 GCA_948330485.1 Euphorbia neoarborescens | reverse complement strand
GAGGTCTTCACCTTCTTTGGTGCTTCATCATCACCAAGCTCCCTGATTACTATTCCCTTTTGTTTCTGAATTGCCCCCACTATTGGAGCCTTGGCAGCTTTCTCAGAATAGAGGGTCTTCAGAACTGGGCCTTTTCCATAATCAGCAAAATCCACAATATTATAGAAGATTTCAAACCCTGGGACCATCTTCCCTTTGAAGTTAACGGGCTCAGAACGCCCACTGAAGGGTTTCTCTACAGCTCTGACAATGTATTACCAGCACTTCCTGTCTGCAGGTCAGAGTTAGAGCCTTCAACATAACCCAAGCCATGGGGCTTGACTTCGCTCGCCTTAATATTGAACCTCGGCATCCCCTGCGCATTTGCTCCTAATCCTTTCCCCGAATGAAAATCGTTCTTTACCATGTAATGATATACCCATATGGGGAACATCGGGAGCAGCTCTTCCTCTTCAGATACCATGACTACTTGAAAACCGGTCATCGGTTGCTTAACGACACTCAAAAATGCCACAACGGACTGTTGATCAGCTTCCAAAGTCACAATTCTGTCCCTAACGGGGTATTTTCACCTTCTGGTGGAGGGTTGAAGGAACCTAGGGATGTAAACGGGGCCCCACAGGGCAGGGAATGGACTCCCCATCCCCGTCCCTGCCTAATCGGGGAATCTCCATCCCCATCCCCATTTAGCAAATAGGGAATTTTCTGTCCCCGTCCTCGGCGGAGAATCGGGTTCCCCGCGGGGATTTTTCATCACCGTTAATGCAGGGACTTTTTTCTCAATTACCTTCTTTTGGCGGGGATTTGATTCCCTGCAAAAATTTATACAAAAAAAATAATAAAATAAATAATTAAATTAAATAACAAAAAATACATAATAAAAAATATAAATTAGAACATTCAAATCCAAATAATTCCAACTAAATCCAAACAACAAAAAATAAGTAATGAAATATATAAAATTAGAACATTCTAAGGACTGTTTTCCATCATTCTTCAACGTACACTGTTCATGCGAATTTCAAACCTAGTAGAACAATATTAACAAAAAAATCAAAATCAAATCATCTTAATAATTTGTAAGATGAAAACAAAAATCCACCGACAGTACCTAAATTTAATTATTTTAAAAATAATATTTTCTTTTTTTAATCAAGAAAAATAATATTATTATTTTATATTTTTATTATATATACGGAAAACGGGGAATTTAGCGGAGATATAAACGGGAAGTGAATAAATGGAGAATCGGGGACGGGGACGGGTCCCCACGGGACGAGGAGTTGTATCCCTATCCCTGTCCCCGTTCACTAAAGGGGGATAAAATATTGCTCATCCCCGCAGAGAATCCCCATCCCCGTTGGGGCGGATCCCCGACGGGGACGGAGATTTCCTGCCCCGTTTACATCCCTAAAGGAACCCCTCCAAGTGGATGGAACTATGGTCGGCCCAGCAGCAGAGTATAAGTAACTGGAATGTCAATAACAGTGAATTCCACCTTGGAGGTGATCTCTCCTTCTTCCATATCAGTCTCAAAAGTACCCAAAACCTTTCTTCTGGAGTCGTCATATGCCCAGATAATCATGTTAGACCGGGAAAGGGCTTGCACAGATAAGCCCAAACGTGGTAGTACCAAAGCTGGGCAAATATTCAGTGCTAAGCCATCATCTACCATCACACATGGCATGAGGCAATCCATGATCCTTACTCCCAGATATAGGGGCTTATTGTGGTTAATGCCCTCAAGAGGCAAATCAGATTCATCAAATCACCGTTCTGTTTTCAACTGGTGGGCTGACCCAGCAGATAACACTACAAACTTGTTATGGCGACACTGTAGGCATCACCTCAATTTTTATCAATTTTCTAACTACTGCTTCCCGGTGTGTTTTTGAATCAACTAGAAGTTCCCAAATGCTTATCTTCGCGGGAGTGTTCCGCAGATGTTCAATTATCGGATTCTCTCTTGGAGGAACTATGACTGGAGGATGTAAAGGAGCTTGAGGCGCTGCCGTTGGCTGAATATGTGCAGGTGGCTGATAGACTCGGCCACTGCAAGTGATACGATGTACATGCCCCCCTCCGCAGTATGTGCGTCCTCTCCTTATCTCAACTACAAATGTTGGCTCCGGCTCGGTCACAGGCGCTATCTCGTCATCACCATCGAGATCAATGGCACTCAGATCAACCAGGCCCTCTTTATCCTTTTACATCTCAAACTTCACTGCACTTCTTCTTCCCTTGCCGCTTGGGGCCGAAGGAGTTCTAGTCAAGCCTGGGTTAGCATCATTTATTAGGGAAAACATAAATTTCTCAAGTACCCCAGATTGTACCATGTTTACTTGCCCACCAAAATTAGGCAGAGGGTTAGTTTGAATGTTGGGTGCATGAGCGGGCTCTTGAATTTTCCCATCCTTTACCACCCGAAGAGTATTGCAAGCATTTATAGGATGTCCTTTCCTGACATGATAAGAACAGAAATTATCCTTATCGGCCTCAACAGGTGCGACATATGGTCTCAATCCCTGAAGCAGCCCTAGCTTCCAACATTTTGCAAAGATTCTGGAAAGAGATTCAGCCCACTGAATAGGAACTGGAGTTGTTTGAACTTGAGGTCTTTGGGCATTAAAGATCATATGCCCCATCTGTTGTTGATTTACGGCCGCCACTTCTACCGGCTGTGCAGACTGAACTGAATTATCTGTGGCCGCTGGCTTATTCCTTGCCCCAGAAGTATTGGGTGCACCATAATTCTCCCTAGATCCAGACTGATAATTTCTTCTAAAACTCGTCAAGGAGCCCTCCTCGATTTTTCGTGCTTTAGCTTGCCTTTCGATTTTCTTTGCCTTCTTATACACATCTTCGAAGGTTTCATAGTCGCCCAGCTCCATTTTCTCTTTGTACAATGGCAAGGCGCCATCAATCAGTTTTACAATCAGTTTATCACTGCCTGGTTTTTTGGCCAACAGAACTTGGGTGGCCATCCACCGCTCGTAGTACTTTTGGAATGATTCATTCTGTTTTTGCTTCACTGCCTCAAGGTCTTACAGTGTAGTCTTGGTCTTGGTGTTATAGCTGTAATGCTCCACGAAGGCTCTCGACAGGCTGTCCCAGCTGGACCTAACCTCAGAAGATTGCACACTAAGCCATTCAGCAGCGGCTCCTTCTAACGTGCAAGAAAATAGACTGGCCATTTGATTTCCCGATAGACCCTGCATTCTCATAACATTGTAGTAGTTTTTCACATGAACTCTCGGTGGGCCTGTCCCCTTGTATGGTGGAAGGGTAGGCATTCGAAAGTTCAGTGGAAGAAGCTCCAGGTTTGCTTCAGGAGTCTCTTTCTTGACAGATCTGCTAAGGCCCCCAGCTTGGGCCATCTCCTTGAATTTTGAGAACACTACTTCCATCTGTATGTATTTCTCAGCTAGTCTCCTTTTTGCTTCAGTTTTAACAGGTGCCTATCTCAACTGTCTATCAACTTCCACGGCACTTGCCGTCCCTTCTTCTATCCTTTGATCCACCATGATAGCAGGTGGAACCCTCTCAGCCTCCGGTGTAACTGGTTTCGGGGCTGGTTCTCATGCTTCTACAGCAGACTGGATAGCTATCAGTAGAAAATTCTTAAATTGGTCATTCCCCATGAGAGCAACTGCCAGCTCATCAGCATTCGGACCCCTATTGTTTTCACTCGAATCCCCCATTTATGCTTGTGACTGTACTATTCTGTCAGACTGAGGATCAACTCTTGCCAATCTTCTGCCTCTTCTCTTCCAAGCCGTGATGCTCCCTGAAATCACAGAAGGGATTAGATAGATGCATGGGCGTGTTTTGGCATGTTCATGCATGGATGGAATGAAAGATGAATGTAATGATATGGCATTCCATGCCACAGGACGTATTATCAAAAGTAGTGTGGCTTTGAGCCGTATGGACTGGACATCACAAGTTGAACAAATGGTAGTACATGTTGAGCGGTGTCACTAATTCGCGGGATCACGTGTACGGATATGAAGTGCTCGGAACTACATATCTTGAAAGAGGGAGTGACAAAGAATTTGAATGGTTTCGTTTGTTTGTGGATTCACGTGTACGGATATAGGGTGCCTCAAACCATATATCATGAAAGAGTGTTTGGAATGGTCACATTCGTTCGTGGATTCGTGTGTATAGATATAAGGTGCGCGACACCCCATATCGTGAAAGGATTAAGTGATAGTGTGATCACAACATATAGCACGACATTGGTTTTTGGTATGGCATTGGGTTGATAATATATCGTTTAGCATGACATTTGCATGGTAAGATAACATTGCAAGCATGAAAGATCAAATTTGACATTCATAAAAAGCAAATATGACACCATAACAAAGAAGAGTTACATTCATTCATTACAATTCATTTAGGATACAAATGTTGTTTCTTAAACATAGAGTGGAATCTAGCTCTGTCTTCTCGGGTAGGCAAGGTCTTTATTCCTTCGAGACAGGTCTTGTATTGTTCGTTTGGCTCTATCACCAAGGGGTTGACCTCAAGCCTTTCGTAGTCTAGATGATGAGGCCACCTATATATGAAGATGTCGCACAATCCCTCCATGTATTCAAACTCATTCAACTTGGACAATTTCTTTGGAACCCGTTGCGTGTGCCCATACTATCGGGTGAGGCTCAAAGGAGAGTATAAAGTAAGCTTGGTGACTCCTAACAGCTTAATGTCATCATTCCAGAAGGCTACGTAGATCTCAGCTATCTTTCACCAAGGGCAAGTCCACCTAATGTTTGTATAAGCTAAACCTGATAGCTTGGCAATCCAATCTTCCTGGCTTAAGAGTGGTGTTCTCGGGATAAGGAAAGGGCGTTCTTTGATTTTAGGGAGTTTGTATTTGGTATAGGGGTATATTGGTGGTTCAATAAGGGACAATTTGTCCACGAGCCAGATTTGAAGGATGGCAATGTGTGGGGTTATATGGATATCATCAGTTCGGGAGTATTTGTTAAGGGTTATGATGGTTTCAGCTAGGAGGAGGCTTATGAGAGAAGCCCCTTTTGCCATTTGAGGGATGATGGAAGCTAGACAAAAAGAGCAAGTGGAATATGGAAAGCCCAACAACTGGTGCATAATCATCATGCTGACCATGCGGGCCCAGTTGGGGTGTGTACTCGGGGTAGAGGAACACCATTTCAGTACAACCTCTAAATCAAAACCCGTGGTGGTAGTGTCTCGATGCAATAGTGACAAAAAAATCTCGTGCTCTCCAAATGGAAACGCGATGTCCTTGGCCATAGTCCCCGGATGCCCGTACATAAATTTCGGGACTGCTAAGAGAGTCTTTCGAGGAGTGGGTACCCCGATACTAGCACTGAATTCTTCGAAAAATGGACACAGCTCATGATTCCCAAATCTGAACACATACTCAATAGGGTCCCAAAAAGTAAAACTGGCTCTCAGTAATTCTAGCAGAAATTTGATATTCAAACATGTCTTAGTGTCCCTTAGGCCGTAAAAAGAAAGCATAGCCCAATCTAAATTCAGAATCGATTTGAGGAAGATCCTAAGTTCTTGTTCAAAGCTTGCTATGAGACCCTGCAAGGGAAGATCACAAGCAAGAAAAATATTTTGGGATGATAGAGCACATAATAGCAAATTGCACGATTTGTGTGCGAAAACGTAGATTATGCATGGCGTATAACATAGGTTACATATAATGACGTGGATCATGCAAGGCAATGGCATAACATAGTATACTTCATGGATTATATATGGCAAGGTAAGGCATGATATTTCACAGAGATTACGTATGGAAACAAGGATTATGCATGGCAAGGCATGGTATATTGCAAAGATTACACATGGCAACAAGGATTACGCATGGCAACAAGAATTACACATGGTAACAAGAATTACATATGGCAATAAGAATTATGCATGGCAAGGCATGGTATATTGTAAAGGTTACGCATGGAAACAAAAATTACGCATGGCAACAAGAATCACACATAGCATGCAACACAGATTACATATGGCAGATAGGATTACGCATGGTAGGGCATGGCGTATCATAGCATACAATACAAATTACATACGATACCACGGGTTTTGCATGGCAAGGGTATGTTTACTCACGACATCGTATAGTACAGAGGAGACTGTGCCTAATTTGGGCAAGCGACATAAATTGTCATAGGATGTGGATGAAGGATGCATGCGGCTACATATTAAACGTGACATGCATATTAAGATATGAAATGATTGATGAATGTGTTCACAATCACAAACAAGAGCAAATAGCACACGAAGCGAAAATTTCCAACCTTATATCTCCACGTGGTATAAAGTCTCTAACCATTCCTAGGTGGGGGTCTCTTTGTCATCAACAGGTGATGACAAGGATCAAAACTAAATCCATTTTATTTTTTTCATTTCGGTAACCCAGTAAAAGTTACTACGGCTTTTCTACATGAAGGTAGTCAATAGTCCGAATAGCAAAGATGGGTCCCATAGCAAAATATATGCCTTTTCTCTCCCCAAATAGGTTTGTTCGAGAAGGGTAGGTATGAGGCTATGAGTGGCTTCCCAATATGTGCCCTTGGAACCGAAGTGGAACATAAGTAACATTTCTTAAGAGAGCCAGGGGTAGGTATGGTGGTCTTAATTGGGTAATGCAACCTACTAAAATGCAATACATAAAAGTAAAAGACGCAAATAATCATTCTTTATTTCTGGAAAAGATTGTCAATTTCTTTGAAGCTTTTGGAAAAAAGTCTTTCGATGTCTTGTCAAAAATTTCTTTTCAAAACAATTTTAAGTTTTGAAAACTTTTGCAAAAAGCTTTGAAAAGAATATTCCCTATCAAAGTAGTCACTGTGAGCGTAGCGATCGAAAATCAAAGATAAGTTTGTTCATTAAAAAAAAATGAACCCTCGATTGGAAGTTCGGTTTTAAAAAGGGATGCTTACGTTGCGAGCAGTTTAGCGCTCTCATAAGCAAAACAACGCGACAAGCCTTTCAAGACTCGTCAAAGCGTGATAAGATAAAACAAGTTCGAATTGGTTTTTATAAAGTGTACTAACATCGCGAGCGGTTTGGTGCTCTCGTAAGTACAAATAACAAGCCTTTCGTGACTCGTTAGGATATAAAGAGTAAAGAGAAGAATCGAGTTCCTTAATCGAACGGAAATAATCCTAAAAAGAATTTTCTGAACAAAATACGTGTGAACGCATGCTTTGGAATCTCGATTCGAAAATCTGATTTTGAAAAGAAAGAGTAAAAGAAAACATTTTTGAAAGAAATTCGGACTCGAATCTCTTAAAAACAATATTTTGAGTCGCCACCTGGTTCTAAGCTCACACCAGGAATGAGTTCACAATGTTGCTCATACCCTAAGTTCAAATCCAAAACCGTGATCTAGAGATCAGGTTCGGACAAGACACTTACTTATCCTTTTTTGAAAAGCTTTAGAGAAATCGACAATCTTTAATGAAAACGAAGCATGATTATCTGCGAGAAAACTTAAGGTTGATTTTAGTTGAATATTTATGTGATCGCGCATGCAAAGGCAGTAAATAAAGGCAGAAACGTAAAGAATACAAGTTAATTATCACAACCATATCGAATATCAAACAAATCCTATGGGATACATTTTTTAGGGAGAGGGAATCTAGCATGCACATATACATACATACAAACGTAAGACAAGCAGAAATAAACACTTAGCACAACATGATGCTTGAAATGGACATGTGAAAGAACTGGAAGGAACGATAGGTCGGGGTCATGTAAAAAAGGGGGTCGTTTAACCCGAAGCGACTTATCGGATCAAGCATTTTAGGCCGTGGGATGGTCTCGTGATGGCCCGAAAATAATTTTTGGCTCGTATTACGAAAGGGTAAAGTGATATTTATTTATATGAAACGGTTGGCTCAATTTTTAATTTTGTAGGATGCAAAATTTAGTAAGTCGGGTATTTGGGGAATAATCCCCTTCGTTGTGTTGTTTTAGTGGTCCTAAAACCGGCTTTCTAGTACGGTTTTCTAGATGCAAATGTCCATTATGGAATTTAAATCTAAGTCACACATGCGGAAATAAAACGTGCTAAGCTATTGGAACACATCAGTTCACATATTAAAAATGATAAAATAACGATGTAAAATACATAAGGATGAATGATCCCGAGTTTTGTGGCTCGAAATCGGTCGAAAAGCGTCGAAAAACATTATTTTGGGGAGTTTAGACCTTCAGCACGCCGTGCCAGAGGCCAGCACACCGTGCTGAAGGTCTGGTAGTGGATCCAGACTGCTCACTGAAGCAACACGCCGGCGTGCTGCAGCACTACCCCTCTCCTCTGTTTTTTTCATCTTCATTTTTACTTCGTTCGGGAACCTAAAAACACCTCGGGATGTTTATAAACATAATATTAGGTGATTTTAGTCTAGAAAAACACAACTTTAAGGTTCAAAAACACATCTTGAAGCATCAAACACGAAAAATAAGTATATTTACTCATATTTTAGTTTTATTCATTTTTAACTCGTTTGAAGTCCGATCTCATCTCCACAAGCTCTAGATCAGTCAAGGTACATAAATATAGTCCAAAGAGGAGAGATTTTAGTTATCACACGGTCATTTACCTGAGGTGCTTCCGTTTTCCCCAACAAAGTTACGGTTTTCGGCTCTTTACGAATATTTAAGCATTTTTACGTAAAAACTCCATAAAAATTTGCATGGACAGAAATAAAACGTAGAAAAGGGATTACTAGAACTCAAATATTACCCTTGAAGCGTGCTTTCCACATGAGGTTGAGTCGAGAATTCCAAACTTATCCACGTGGCACCGAGAGAACCGAAATAAGTGTTTATCATCCGAAAGCGAGCTCTTTGATGCGTGACACCCCTGAGACTAGAATATTTATGGCTCAAATCACTGGTCTTTGGCATGTCTTGAAGTGGTTAGTATGAGTTTTGAGGATTTCTTTGAGGTCTAGAGTAAGAAAATGGAAGAAGAAAGTTGATGGAGATAGAGAAGATGAAGCGAATCTTTTTGAATTGAGAAAGAGAGTTTTTTTGTTGCTGCATTTCTGAGTTGTGGCTTCTTGAAAAGTGGTTATTGGCTCCTTGTGGCTGGTTTGGACGTGGGAGGTATATAGGGGAGTGTATGGATGGTTGCTTTTTGCCCATACTTGCATTAAATGCAAGCTTTCTCTTTTACTCCTCCTTTTCTTTTTTGATTTTTGCTTTTTCCCACCTATTTCTCTCTTTCTCTTGGTTTCTAACTAAGCCAATTATGGCTGTAAATGAGGGTTAGGAATGGGTTTTAGGTTGGGTTAATGGGTTTTGGTTTGGGTTTTAGGGTTTAGAAAGGTTTGGTTCAAAAAGGTGTTTCTTGGGTTCAACCGGGCCTTTAGTTTTAAACACGTATGAGTTTGTTTGGTTCGTAAAAATTATTCGGCTAAACAATTGATACGGTCTCCTATGGTACGGGCATCGAAGTTCTCGGGTCGATTGATACAGAAATCGAAGCGCTCAAAGAATGTTAACGAATGTCGTTTTCATCATCTCCCTAGGATAAAAATCCCGTGCTCACACCCTCTAAACAACTCACCACCAAACCACCTAAAATATTATTAAGATAAAAGAAAATGTAACAAAGGATCAAGTAAAATGAAACTGTTCATATGAGTTAAAATCACTGAAGACAAAACTGTTATAAAATTCAGGATGTGAGTCCCACCAACACCAATGGGTGGAGATGCGACCATGAATATTGTCAAATTGAACAATATTTATTTATATAATTATGTTAATATTTTTTTAAGTTTGATTGATTTAACTAATCCAATAATATATGCCTTGAATAACATTTGTTTATACAAGTTATATACTTTTTATTTTATCCAAATTGGTTATTTATTTTCTTACAAACCCAAACAAAAAATTAAAATTCTAAACATTTTATTAATATAAAATGAAATGGAATTTACAATAATTGAAACATATATATAATTCTAGTTGGATATGACTTAAAAACTCCATTATGAACCATTTGCACACAAAAGATACAAGGGGTACTTTGAGAGATAAGAGCAGGATCACAAAAATTTGGAAATGTTGAGGCTTTAAATGGTTAGAAAAGAACATTAATCTTTTGAAGTTTTCTAAATTCACCTCAAAATTTTGAAAAATTAATTCCAATACAAATGTTTTTTTGATTGCCCAGATTAAATATAATTCCTTTGGCTCCAAATTATTTTCATTATTATTCTTAGTTATACTTTATTTTTATCTTTCACGACGATAATGAATAAAAAATCCTAAAAAATTTTAATAATTGATAAGCACTCAAAAGGAGCTTATTTGGTTTACTTATATGGCACAAGTCATGTGTATTTTGTGTTATTTAATGTGTTTATTCATGTTATTTTGGTAGTAAACACTTATTTTGCGAAGATAAAGCTTTCAAGACATGAAATTTGACATATTATAAAGATTGGTGAAAAGTGGGATAAAAGGGTGGTCCGGTTGATACCGAAAACTACATCCAGCAATTTTGAACCCATTTTTGAGGCAGTTAGAGGCCGATTTTGGAAATTTCTATTAAATACAAAGTTAAAGATAATTCTTTCATCTTTCCAACGGATCTTGCATCACCTCATTTGGACATCGGATACGAAAGTTATGGGAAAAACAAGAGAAGCTGTCCAGGCGCATTGGCATTTTGGACAGAAGGAGGTCGCGATCGTGACCACCAATGTCACGATCGCGACAAGGGTCTGCCTGGCAATTTTTTAAAAGCCAAAATGGCTATAATTCAAATTCCAACCGACCAACCACCCTCTTATCTTGTTGTTATCCATTTTTAACCAATCCTAACCCATTCTTAACACTCCCAACCAATCCTAAACACCTTCTAATCCATTCTAACTCTATAAATACATCCTAATTCTCAAACTTTAGAGGAGAGTTCGAACATATAATAGAAAAATCATTTCCAAGCAATTATTCAAGGGAAGAGGCACGAATTCATTTGGATTCTGAAGCAAGAAGAGGGCTCCTCGTGTACAAGGGTAGTCTTCATCTTGAAAGGGAGATACAACTCTATTAATGAAGTTGTATCCACCCCTCTTCTT
>CAOJCR013791578.1:0-14748 GCA_948330485.1 Euphorbia neoarborescens | reverse complement strand
GCTAATGTTGTAGCTGATGCTTTGGGAAGGAAAAATGCTGGGAATCTCACTTACATTACAGGAGTAAGATTACCGTTACTTCTTGTAATTACTTCTGTATCTCTTCTTTCACTTTGACAGCCCATTCTAGTCGGAGTCGGTGGAGTTTCTTTTTAATTGGGGGATAATTGGGATCATTTGGAATTTGATATTCAGTAATTTCCCTGTCTACCTCGTCATATCTTTGTATATCCATGCGAAGGCTTTTGTATGTCTCCATAACAATGCTATGATGTCGGCTTCTTCTTTGGGAGTAAGGTCTTACAATATGGTTACCATTTTGAGTTCATCATGTGTTTCCAAATTAATTTCACGCAATGCAGTGTCGTGAACACTGAAAACATGTTTAAATGTATGTGCAATTCCATCAATAAAAAAACACATGAGTAAGCAAATTTAGACTTCATTTCATTCAAGGCCTCATGGGCTTCAGTGTTCAGATTAAAGATAGAAGCTATATATATTACATAAAGTTGATCATCTTCCACAGGTAGAGGGTCTTGGCTAGTGCTAGTGAAGGATTCATCCCTGTTGCCCCCTTTAATCGGTTCACAAGTTGACACCTTCTTCAGGGTTTCTATGACTTTGTTACGAGTGTCCTTACTTGCTTCATCTGACGGTGATAGACTGCCCAGTAGTTCCAAAGCTTTCTCAACCTTCTGGTCAACAGAAAGTTCTTCATTTGATTCCATTGGAAACTTCCCTTTTGGGTCCATAGGTGGCTTACCCATGGGCTCCACAGGTGTCTCTTTCTTCAACATGTTGAGCCCAAACCCATACATATATTGGCTAAAGTTCACCACATCATTGAAGATCTCAAAGCCAGGTACTAAGAGCCTGGCGCAGTTAACTGGCTCCACACTTCCATCAAAAACTCACCCTTCACCTCAAACAAAGACAATACCATTATAAGCATTCCTATCCCTCCGCTTCTATATTCCCTTTTTCCTACACCCTAAGCCATCGGTGTTCATTTGGAAAGGACAGTGAATCAATTTGGGATCACCTAGCCAATTTCGGTCGAGTCCCTTTCCTTCTTCATATTTTGACGGGCTAGGTAGTTGTGCACCCATCGGAGTGGGGATATCATCTTCCCCCAATTTAGCATAGACACTTGGAAACCATTCATTGGAATTTTAGAAGATGTGGTAGCTGCAAGCACTAATAGTTCATCAGCTTTAATGCTTATAATCTTCCCATTAACGGGAAATTTCACTTTTTGGTGCAAGGTGGAGGGGACTCCTCCCAAATCATAGAACCATGGCCTTCCTAAAAGTAGATAGTATGTCACTGGGATGTCAATCACGATGAAGACTACTACAAACTTGACGCCTTGAGCCTCAACCTCAGTCTCGAATGTACCTAGCACTGATCGTTTACTGTCATCATACGCTCTTATCACTGTGTTACTCAGTGTAAGGCTTTCTCGGTCATCCCTAAAAAAGGGAGCACTTTCAAAGGGTATAAGCACAGAAACATTATTGACCAGGACACAGGGCATAGTTCAGTGAATTATACCTTTAAAAAGAGTGCCATATTGTACTTCCTTCCTCCCTTGGGAGATCAGCATCACTGAAGGTGATTATTGGAGCCCTTTGATTAGTGACCGGGTCCCTCTCCACAGAATTATCTTTTCTCATGATCATGTTGCTCACATCCTCAGGTAAGGATAGAGGAGACGTGTCAACCTCTATTAATTTTCTGATAGCTGCTTCCCGATGCTTCTTTGATCTAATAATAGCTTCCAGATGCTGATTCTAGCTAGGGTTCTCTTCAGTTGCTGCAGAACTGTATGTTCCTCTCTATCCATTTCTTAGATGGGATAAAAAGGGTTCACTTGAATAGCTAGCTGAGCCTACGTGATCGGTACTGGATCTTTTGATAGATAATCCCGACCGCTTCGGTTGACATTGTTTACCTAGCCATCCTTAGCACTCAAAAAAGTCTCGGCCAATTGGGAACCTACCAAGTATTATGACTACTGATGGAACATATCAAACTCATCCTCGGTGTCATAAATCTTTATGTCTTCCAGTCTGAAAGGCCCTTTTCCTTTCTCTTTGGTTTGGGCGGTGAAAATCATCCTATATGTAAACCCCTTACATTCTTCAGCTATCTCAATCTTCCTAAGGTCATGCTTCTTAGGAGCCTCTTCATCGAAGGTGGCCTTCATAGAACTGACCACTTGCACTGTATGCTTTGCCTCTATGAGCTGCTTGAAAGCAAAATTGGCAATTAAGCCTGATTGAACCATATTCACTTGGTTTCCAAACTTCGGGAGAGGATTGTTCTGTATGCCGGGTTTTGTGGGAGCTGGCTCTTCTAACTTTCCTTCTGCCACCAGTCTTCAGATGGCAGTAACTAATCCCGCATAATCATCAGTTCTGTGCGTGTTTGACAAATTATAGGAGCAAAAATTCGACTTCTCCTCGGGGGATGTCATTCTGAAAGGTCTCACTAATTAGAGAAGTTCGATAGCTTGACATTTTACAAATATCCTGCCAAGAGGTTTGGCCCAAGGGTTGATAAAAGCTCTCTTGGCTACCTGACTTTCTAATGCTTTGGTAATGGTGGCAACATCTACCTCAGGGATAGCGGGCCTCGAAGTAGAAGAAGAAGCAGCCGGTGCACCTGACGACTTGAAACCAAAGTAGGACCTCGACTTGAAACTCAAGCTAGTTGACTTAGGGATGACTTCGTATTTCTTCACTTTCTTTCCCTTTTCAAATACGTCAACATATGAGTGGAATGTCTTATACTTCATTTCCTTATTTTAAACATCTAAGCTCCTATCTACAAGCTTTACTATTAACTCAGTCACTGGTGGCTTCACTGACAAGCCATTTATAGTCTTGATCCATCTCTCATAGTAGTCCTAGAAAAGCTCCCCAACCCTCTGGACCACAGCTTCCATGTCTTAAAAAAGTGGTTTTAAACTCCACATTATTGTAAGCAGAGTTTTTAGGAATTCAACAGAGAGAAGATCTAGGTCCTTCTTCACATTTTCAGGCTGCTGGTTGTACCAACCAGTGGCCTTCCCTTCCAAAATAGTTAGGAAGAGGTGGACTATCTGGTTCTGTGTTAGCCACGCCACGGTCAAAACTATTACAAACTAAGTAATATAGCAAGCAGGGCAGCCTTTCCCATTATATACCGAAAACCTAGGCATGGAAAAACTAGGCGGGAACCTCTTCAATCCTCCGGTTATGAGCTCCTGTGGCTTTGCATAAGAAAGTTCTTTGAAATTCAAAAGATCCTTTATTTTGTCTAGTAACGATCTCTAGGCCTGTTCATGTTTCTCTAATCCCGCTTCAATTATTAGTTCAAGGTCTATCTTGTCTTCAACCCCCAGCACTAATTCTGCCTTCACAGACCTAAAATGCGATGGTCGTTCCTCCATTCTCATTGGCTCTATTGGAGGTACCAATTCAGTGATCACTTTTGGCTTCTGTGCTTTCTGCAGAGTGCCAACTACATTGGCGACTGCCCCCACAAATTGTTCTGAGGACATCCAGTCAGCCATAGCTTAATGCATGTCTTGCCTAGTCGTATAGGCTGGATTATTGCTAGCACGGTCTTCCTCTACCCCACCGGCCCCTGGCAGCCATTAACTATTGATTCTAGAACATCATCCATGGTGAAAGCAGCTCAACTGGTCTTGGCAACCACAATAAGCATTACTAAAATGCATGAAGTGCAAATTTGTGGTAAAGACTCAATACGTGTATGCAATTTTGGTGTTATGCATGTTTATGGGGAACAATGGTAATAAAGAGATGAATCAGCCACCTAAATATCATGTATGAGCATACATAGATACATGAAGATGTCTTACATGCACTCACATCTTAAGGTATATATAGACATTCCGGGTAACATTCATAAACTCGTATTAAAATACGCAGGTGTGGTCATGTGATGCACCTAACGGTTAGGTGTTAGTCATTAACACATATAGGTGTGGGATAGTGATGCGTGTGCGGCATGACATATGAATGACATGGCATATTGATATGTGGATTGCAGGGCATATAGATGACATCACATACTGATCGAGGCATAGCATATGGATGACATGGCATATTGGTGAACAAATGTGGAACTGATCTGAAATACATCAGAGACATATCTGATATTGGAATCACATTGATAACGTCCGTCACGACAAATGGGGTAACTAGGATGCGACAGGGACATGCCATGGCGCTCTCATAACACATATGATTGCGCCTCGAGGTGCATCTTAGATGCACCTAACGCATGCCAGGGTGCACTAATGACGCGCCCTAGTATGGTAATGATGCTCTCCGCCGCATTTTTAGTCTAATTTTAATTTTTTTATCTGATTACCTTTTTGTAAAATAATTTTTTTCGTGTTTGTGTTTCGACATTTTTTTCGTTTTGAATATTTGGAATAAAATTAGTTTTTAAGATTTGAATGTTTAATGATTGAGAAGTTTTTTCTTCAATTTAAAATTCATAAATAAGGGCAAAACTATCTTTTAAAGGGACGATAACTAATAATTAGGGATTGTATCTAAAAAATTAGGCACACTTAGGGCCAGTTTGGGGCTGCTTGCTGCAGCCCTGAAAGCTGATTTTGAGAAAAGCTAGTATATGCATGTTTTTCTAAAAAACTATAACTATGAAGTTGTGGTAAGCAGTCATATAAAAGTCGAATTAGGGTTAGTTTGTGATTGATATCACATTGTTTGAATCTAATTTTTTAATGGTACATTTTGAAAAACCATACCAAAAGCAATACGATAACAATTTCAAACTGGCCCTTAATGATACAATTTTTGTTATGTATGCTTATAAGGCGAGTTATATAAACAACAAAATTTATAAGAACATTTTATATTTTACATTATTTGACATAATACTGACGCTGACTCCTTTTCCTCTCTCTCTTATCGAACTATATTCTTTTATTATCTTGTAATCCACTATTTTTTCAATGTGAGATTTTAGACAGTCCTTTATTTTTTCTATTTAAAATAAGATTTATATGGGAATAATTTTTATGATTTTTTTATTTCATTTTTTATGACAAGTGTTGGAGGTTCTCGTCGGATGAGTAAGATCTTGTTAATGTGTAAACTCCGGTGAATCCCCTCTGATACTTAGTTAGTTACTTAGAGAGGAAGGTAAAGATTTTTCTTTTTAGAGAGAGAGAGTTCTTAGTGAGAGATACCAGATGCCCCTCTGTTGGTGGGATTTGTTGATTATATGATAGTGGTCGGTAGTCCATAGGTAGCGATTAGCTTTTTGGGCAAGCTCCACGTGGCATCCTGCTGCTGGTCGGTAGTCCATAGGTAGCGATTAGACTTTTTGGGGCCTGCTTCTTGTCTTATCAGAGAATGGGCATGTCAGTCTGCCTGATGAGCCTCTTTTTTGTCGTTGTGGTCATGTCGAGCCGAATTGGGCCTCTTAGCATTAATTGTAACATTAAACACTTCCTTTCGCCGCGGACGTGAAAATCTTTGCATGATGTGATGTTGACTTCGTCAGATCCCTATCCGCCATCTGTCTAAGGCCGGGAAGCTTAACTTGAAGCCCCTAGCGAGAAGGATGCTTTACGAGAATATCAATTTTTAATTTCTAGAATGTATACAAATTATAAAGTTTGAGAATTTTTAATTTTTGTTGTGTAAATAGTTCTTATCAAGTGTACAATTAAATTATATTGTCTTTCTATATATTTTGTTAATCATTTAACATTTGTAAATACAATGGAAGAAATAACATCAATTTATAAGATTAATTATTTATTAAAATTTTATTTTTTATATTTTGTATAAATTTTGTTGACGAATTGTATAAATTTTGCATAAAAATTGTATGCATATATAATGCATAAAGTGTATATAAATTGTATACAAACTGCATATAAACTGCATATATATTGTGTGAAACATGTGGAGAACTTATTTAAATAATTTTATTTCAAATAAAGCTTAAAAAGCTTATATTACTTTATTTCTGATTGATCGTTACATATGAGATCCTAAGGTATTTATAGGTTTCCACCTGCTTAATGAACAGTGAGGATTGATTTAATTCTACGACCATTAGGAGTATAGGCGACTTCAGACCCTCATTTCTTTAAATGGACTTTTTGGCCCAATGAGGTGAAAAGGCCCAAGATGAGGTTTTAATTGTCTATGTTGAATTAAAAGTAAGCACGTTTAAGATGAGTTGTGAACGTGACTAAGGTTTTATCTTTAAAAAAATCAAATTTTAGAAAATATGTTTAAGAGATTCGAACATGAATCCCTTAAAACTATAGCTGGAGTCACCACTCAATATTAAGCTCCATCGAGGATTAAATCACGGTGTTTCTCAAAATTTAAGTAGAAATCCAACATCGTTTACCAGATATACATGTTCAAATAAGAACTTGTTATTCCTTTTTCTTTAACTTGAAATTGGTGAACAATAATATATAAAATTATATAAGAACTCAAAATTCAGTTCTTTAAGTTAAAAAGTGATTGCACATGCACAAAAGTGATAAATAAATATGGAAAATAAACATATTTTTACAACTATCCATGTAGCCTACACTAAGGGATACATATGATTAAAATGGAGGAATACAATTACCTGTTTTACACGAGAATCTAAGCAATTGTAACAAAAATAAATAACTAAAACATAGCCATACATCTATCCTATGTCGACTACCCTTCATTCATAATTTTAGCGTAGTTACGACATATTATACTCAGATAGTACATATGAAATATACATGCATTAGAATGGAATAGATATGGTACCTCGGAGGTATTGTGAGCATGGGATGTCCGGTTCTAATGTCAAAATATAATATCTGTTTTTGATCAGGTTGCTTTGAGAATCCGAATTAATTCTTAAACCCTAAAATAAATGATGATGATAATAATAATAATAATAACAATAATAATAATAATAATAATACTAATAATAATAATAATAATAATAAAGTAATAAATAATAATAATAATTAATTAAAAAAAGAGAAAAAAATCAGTTCAAATTGGGTTGACCTGGCCGGCTCAAATTTGAGCCGGCCGGCTCAAGATAAGCCGGCTGGCTCAAGATGAGCAGGCCGGGTTTTCTAGAGTTGGGCCAACCGGCTCATGTTAAGCCAACCAATCCAAATCGGCCAAAACAACCTATTTAGTCATTTCTTTTAACCTAGTTGGGTCAAAAGTTGACCCGACTGGCTTATCTTTTCTGACTCAGATTTCTATAAATTGGCAGCCCTGTTTTAGTTCCACGGGGTAGGGGAAAATTTTCAGAAAAAATTGCTCTACTAAAATACTCTCTCAAAAATTGAAAAACCTTCTTTTCTCCAAATCTGTTGGATTCTCAAAGCAACTCAGATATACTTTCAAAGGTAATCCTGAAGAACCAAAAACTCCTTCATTTAATTGATTTATTTTTATATATGCATTATTTGTTTGTATTTATCATTTTTGTTCATTATTTCTTCGTCTTCTTCTTCTGATCTATAATTAAATCATATTTGTTTATTTTTTTTATTTTACTTCCTAAAGATTAATTATCGCATTTTGGTATATTACTAATCAAAATGAGATAATAAAAATCTTTATATTTATTCTGAATGATTTTAACTGAAATATTGAATTTGAGATTTCTCTTTTTGGCTTTCAAAAGTCAAATGTTTCTCGGAATCCCAATAATATTCAATTAAGGTTAATTAGGGGTTATTGTTATTGTATTTTCTCATTTTTTGGAATTTAGAATTTTAATTATGCTCAACCAAATAGTTTATTAAATTCTTATTTTATCATATAAAAGATTAATTATAACATTTTGGTATATTTTTAACCAAAATAATATAATAAAATCTTCATATTCATTTCCAATGATTTTAACCTAAATATTGACTTTGGGATTACCTTCCTTTGGCTTCCAAAAGTCCAATGTTTCTCGAAATTCTGACATAATTCAATTAAGATTAATTAAAGATTACCATTGTGGTATTTACTCCTTTTCAGGATTTAGGATTTTAATTCTTTTCAGTAAAGATTTTATCTTTATTTTGTTATGTAAAGAGGGCCTGTTTAGTTTCAGAAAATAGGGGTGTTCTCTAGAAATTTTTTTTGAGAACATTAGAAAATAAGAATTAGTGTTTAGTTAGAAATATTTTCTAATTAGGGAATTAGAAAACTATTTTCCTAATCATAAGGGATTTTAGAAAATAAGTTGAGATGGTTTTCTAAATAGAAAATACAGAGCAATCAATTAGAAATATTCCTAGTTTTCTAATTAAAAATATTTTCTATTTGTTTTTAAGTTTTTTTATTAAATTGTTCTTATATCTAACTTAGAATTTCAATTTAAAAAAAAATATTTTACTTGTGCCTATAATACTTTTTTCTATTAATTTGTAAATAATCTAATTGAATGAAATTTTTTATAGAGATTATTATTATGTCGTAGATGCCGGTTATCTTAGTATTACTTGATTTTTAGCTCCTTATCGTGGAGACCGATATCATTTCAATGATTTTTATGGACGTGGACGAATCAGAAGAAAGTATGAATTGTTCAACTATAAAAATTCGACTTTACGTAAGGTGATAGAAAGAGCTTTTGGGGAATTAAAGGCAAGATTTTCTATTCTAAAATAAATACCATGTTACCTATTACGTCGTCAAAGGTTAATTCCTATAGCTTATTGCACACTTCCTAATTTTATTCGAGGAAGAAGAAAAAAAAGTCTTTTCACTTTATATGGTAGAGAAGGTCTAGAATTGAATGAAAAAAATAATCCGGTTGTAATACAAGAAGTCACCCAAGTTGATATGTCCCAACAAAGTCAGATAAATATAGTTAGAGAAGCTATCGCAGATCAGTTATAGAACGGTTATAATAATCGTCGGTAGTTAAGTTCCAATGATATTTTTATTTTAATCAAACTCTTCATTTAGTTGAATTTAATGTTATTAGGTGACAATACTTTGTTGTAGATTTATAATTACTTTTAGAATTATTGATGACTATTAATTTTCTAATTAAATTTTTACTTTTAATTTAATTTATAATGTTTATATATATTTTTCTAACAAATTTGTAGTTAAAATTTGAAAAAAAAATAAATAATAGAAAACTAATGGTTAAACTGAACATGTTTTCAATTTTCATTTTTTCATTTGAAAAATAGGAAACTGAAAAATCAGAAAAATGAAAATAAAATTAAAAAATGAAAACAGAAAACATTTTCTGAAACTCAACAGGGCCTTATCTCATTTTGGCATATTTTTAACCAAAATGGTATAGTGAAAATCTTACATTTATCCCCAATAATTTTAAATGAAATATTGGATTAAAGATTTGGAATCTCAATACAATTCAATAAAAATTAATTAAGGATTTATTTGGATTTTATTTCTTAAATCTAGAATTTTAATTCTAGTTCCAAAATATCCAATTCAATTAAATAATAATCTCTTTTAATTTTTTTATATCCATTCACATGCATTTATTTTTCCCACATTTATGATTTAATTTATATTATTTTATGATTGTTTTCCATATCTTTCAAATGGATTTAATTTTTCCAATTTTAATTAATTCTATTCCTTCTTTATTCATGATTTAATTCGTATTATCTCATGAATATTTTTCCAATATTCTTTGGACACATTTAATTATTTCTCATTCTAATATAATTTTATTATTTCCATATTTATAATTTAATTCATATTATCCCATGAATATGTTTTTAAGCATATTTATTTCTTCCTCATTTTTATTTTTTTATTATTTCTATATTCATATTTTAATTCATATTATTTCATGTGGAAACATTTAGAATATTTTTTAGGAACCCTACGAATGGGATATTCATATAACTTGAGATAACCTACCCACGCCATATGTAATGTATGTAATTTGGGCCAATCTATTTTCTTAAATCCAAAATTCGTTATGCTATCTTTCTACCATATTTGAAAGTACAATTTTAAAGTTAATCGAATTTTGAGATTGTCATGTTTGGGATTGATTAACTATTATCTATTTTACAGATTTTTAGTTAAATCATATGATATGTTTATTCTATTTAATTTCTAAATATTATAAACTGTCATGACATGTAAATTTTATATTTAGTTTTGGTGATTGTATCCCCTTCCTACATTTTTTTTTATCATTCGTACCCCCCAGAGTAATTTGATGTGCAAAGGTTGTAATGTTGTGATATTCATTATTATTTATTGCTTCCTCTCATGAGCGCCACATCTTTAAATAAAATAAATTTAGGTCTATTTTAATGCATATTTTAATTCTAATTTCTAAACTAGTAAGTGATTCATCCCGAACCTAAAATCTCTATTTTGTTGTATGGTGGCCTCATCCGGTTCATCCAGACTAATTTTTTCGATTGAACTGATCTCGGTGACGACTCTAAACGAACCATTTTAAACTGAATTTTCCAATGGAACATTTAATTTTTACCCAATGCGCTTCAGAGCATCTTCCAAATGCATCGTCCGCTCACAAGTTTGTATATAGGGGATAATTTGGCCAACCCAACATATTAGGCCCAACTAGATCTTAAAATGTTTGATGGGACTGGAAATCCATTCTTTCTTCAAAATGTTTGGCTCATATTTTAATCATTTTTACATGTATGAAAGTGAGTCGAATATCTAGAAACTCGGAATTTCCTTCTTGGTATTGATTTAGCGACCCTAACTCAGCTTGGTTTTCTGACATACAAGCATATTTACAAAAAAGTAAAATCTAGGTCAAAACATATAAAAAGTACAAATACTTACAATTTGTCAAGCAATAAATATCCATAGGACCTTATTTGAATTCCATGGATATAGAGTTATAGCTATTTACTACCTAAATAAGAAATTGTACATACTTAATTACTATTCTGGTTAAAATAATCCATATGACTTTAATAATACCTGAGCAGATATGGGCAAATCCGTGGTAGTATTTTGGTAGAATCAGTGTATATTTGATCATTAACCATACCTAACTCACTAAGCTATATTATAGCTGCACAACTATAATCTATACATGTACAGGTAATTTTATAGTCGTACGACTGTAGTCTGCCATATGTAGGATGTGTCAGAGTTCACTCCTTTTAAATGTTAGAACTGTACGGTTCTCGCAAACCTCTACCCTGGCTATATATTATATCCATAAGCATATAATGTTGGGATTCGGTGAGTTCCCAGGAAAAATCATCGGTGCAATAGAAGCAGCCTTTTAAAGTTTTTATAGGTTCGAACCCCAAGACCCAGGTGGTGCTTAACTGATATTCTGATATTACCACTATATTTTGATAAAATTGTGCCAAATGTAAATGTCCTAGAAAAAACATAAATGAAGTTTGCGAGAAACTTATAGTGATTTTGTTGGGAATCAAATTCAAGCCCAAAAACTCATCAAACGCGGTGGAAGGCTTTTAAAATTTTTGGATTCAATTCCCATTGCGATCATTTGGTGAATCTGAAGGATTCAATTTCTAATCTATATAATAGAGTAAATAGGGTTGGGAGAAATTGAAATAGGAAGATCTGTAAGCTTACCATTTTCAATCTCCACCGAGTAGCCGCTGAATCCTAGTGATCTAACCACAGAGTAATGCACGATCTACTATAGGATACAGATCTGTGCCAACGGAGTCAAAACTTGATCAATCGTTCATCGAAATCTTGCCGAATGGATAAACGAAAGGAACTCTCTTCCTAACTTAGGGTTTTTCGAAAATCACACTACTCATTACCCTAATTTCATTCATCCTTTAGATTATATATGGGCTATAGAAATCCTAATGGGTCCGGGGTTTAAAAAAGTAGAGCCCATGTTAACACTTATAATTTGCATGTTTTAGTCCGGTTTTCATGTGCTTTATGGGTCTTGATTGATATATTTATAGGAAAAATTACTGTTGTTTGCATATTTTGTCTTGTAGTTCAGAGTTGGCAATTTTGGATGGAAATCGGGATCCATTGCTATGACACGGGACTAAGGAGTGTGAAACACAACTTGGAGTAAATACATGAACTCATGTAAATAAGAGAAACCCGTGTAACTTGCAATCAGACTTCCAGGGATTACACACGACATCATGTGACCTATACATGAGCTCTGTAGTTCAATTGCAAACATCTAGAAGCTTTGGAGACATTACACTACTTGGATCAAATACATGAACTCATGTTTTTGGGTGAACTAGTGTAAGTTGAATGCAGCTTGATAGAACATAACAAGAGACATCACATGACTTAGAGGAAATACACGAACTCGTGTAGAAGCATGCGAGTCATGTAGGGTTACAATTTAACGTAGATTCAAAATTTAAGTGGGATTCTTTTCTAATTTTGAGGGATAGCTATAAATAGGTTTTTGTATTAGGGTTAAAGGGAGTTCCTTTCCACAATTACACAGAAACTTTCATACAACTCCACCATTGTTCTCCATTCTTTCATTCTTCAATTTGTTCATGGGATTTCAATATTTTGGATTAGGGTTTTTATTTACTATGTGTAACTAATTCCCTAGCTTCGCCTAAGGGAATTAATGGATTCATAATGACTATGAGATCGTATTTATTTATTTATTATTGATTGTTCTATATTTCTATTTTTTGGTACGATAGGGAGTTGAATATCCTTTTGTTATTGTAATTGACTTGGCCAGTTGTTATTGTTGCGTGATAATTACAGTTTTATAGGAATAGATTCGTAATCTGGACCTGTGATAAAAAATGCTAAGATATAGAAATTAAACTTGAATTGGGAGTCGCTAAGAACTCAATTAGTTTAGGATGGGCTTTTCTCACGTAAATGCTCTTAACGAATTGAACTTTAAGCTGCCAAGGAAGGGTTATTTGTTAATTAGGGTTCTATTTGAGTCGTACTAGGCAGAACTATTACAGGAAAAGTTGATCCGAAGCACGAAGCCTAGGGTTAGAACTAGTGTGGAACAAGTCAATAATATCTCTCCTATCTATGATTAGTCATCACATTCCGAATCCCAAAATGACCTTGGGTGAAGTGTTTTCTCACTGTTTGATATCTTCATTGCATATTTACTTTTATTGCATTTTTTTCATTATTAGTTTTGGTTTAGATATTTCATCATCAATCCCCCCTTTTATTTATTTTATTGATTTGATTTACCTGTTCATAAATATTGGAAATCATAATTAGCTCTCTAGGGTTCGACCTCGCTTGCCCTTGCTACAAGTTAAATTGTGCCAGGATACAACTGAGTTATAAATTGTATTTTTGGTGGATTCGACACCCATCAAAATTTTGGCACCGTTGCCAGGGTGTTAATTTAATACCATTTCTTTTGCTTATGAGCATGTTTCTGTTTACTACTTTTAATTTTATTGCTACCTTGAGGAAATGATCATTCAAATTATTATGCTGATGAGTTCTATTAGAACAGTGACCCGTATATAGAACCGTTCCGTTATCATAATCAAGGTTTTTACTATGAGAATCAATCCATGCATGATTATTATTCATCTTTATATATTGATCATTCTTTGTCGAGCTCAAATGCATCGCTTGAATGTATTGTTTGTGAGTTGGTTGTAAATTTGCAAAAATTGCAATTAGAAACTCAGGCCAGTCTCCAAAATATAGGTTTACAAGTGAATCACTTAGTTTCTGTAATGAGCAATACGGAAGCCAAAAGTTTGGTTCAAGAGCCTCAATTAAACGAATAATCATTTTTGGAAATTGCTTTAGAAAAAGATAATATGGAGGACGTCATAGTTACTGATGAAAAGTCTGAAGTTACGGAAGAATCAATCTATAACAAGGATTTTTGCATCAAGGACATGGACAATAAAGCTACAATAGATTCAATTTCAATTTTTTTAAAATAATCTACCTTTGAGTTTTAATGACATAAACCTTGAATTGCAAAAAGGTAATGTAGATGAAATTGAATTTGTTGCTACTTTTGACATGGATGATTCTCGAGTGCAAAGAAGGAGTGTACAGGATATGACTGAAAATGTATCGTTCAATAATTGGGATGATATGGAGGATGAACGAGTGGGAGTTGGTTGATTCGAAATCACTCGTGTCTTGCCAATAGATGATAAATAGAGGCGCTTACGGGGAGGCAACCCGGTGTTTTTGTTTGGTTTATTTGTTTTGTTTTCTTTTATTTTCTTTCTTTCTTTTTTGCATTTTTATCTTGTTTTTGTTTTTTTTTTGTGTTTATGCAGGAAAAGGATTCTGATATAGCGAGACACGAGTCGTGATTAGTACGTTAAGGCAAACAGCCAATCCCATACCCTTGAGTTTTACTATTCATCCTTTGATAGTCTCTGTCCTATTCTCCACCCTATTTTTATTGTTAATTCTTGTTTACCATACTTGGGGACAGTTAGGTTTTAGGGGTAGGGATGTACACTAATTGAAAATTAGTTGAATTTTCAATATTTTTTATGAGCTTGAAAAAGATTATGATCCTAGGGGATTGTGTTTGTCCAAGCAGGGACTTAATTGTTGAAAAGTGTTAATTGGATAACATTGTTGCATAGGTTGTCACCATCACCTTATTGAAATTTTTTTTAGAGACTGAACTGAGCTGAAAATAGTCCAAATTATGGTATTTTCGAGTTCAATTGTGGATGAAATAAAATAATTTGCATCGTCTTAAGCTTTCTTGCATTGGGTTTTCTTAATTGAAACTGGCTTA
>CAOJCR013787317.1:0-20394 GCA_948330485.1 Euphorbia neoarborescens | reverse complement strand
TATATATTAAATTTTTTTTAACTTTTTATTTTTTTATAATAATAAAAAAATATATATTTAATATTATTATTTTTTATTTTATTTTTATTATTGTAATTTAGCAATTGTGGTGGTCTCGAGCTGTTTCGGGTCTCGACTTCGACAAAATCCAAATTCACACCTTGCGAATCAAATTTTTCCGCAACGAAACAAAAATTTAACATCATGCAAAAATTTCTTCTTTTGAGAAAAAGAGAGATCATCAGGAAGGGTGCTACCAACTTTGAAGTTCGCTATGTCTAAAAGCAAGGTCCAGAAGTTACTGCATATAACAATTCATCAGGGAAATTCTCATAAATTTCCTCTTCAAAAGACTCATCGTGATTAGAAATCGCAAGTCTAGAGAGATTATCGGCTACCATGCTCTCTACTCCTTTCTTATCCTTGATCTCCATATCAAAATCTTGTAGGAGTAGTATCCATCAGATCAATCTCGGCTTTGCATCCTGTTTAGCTAACAAATATCTTAGAGTAGCTTGGTCAGTATGAACAATTACCTTAGATAAAACAAGATATGACTTGAGTTTTTCAAAGGCAAATACAACCGCTAGTAACTCTTTTTCCGTAACCGTGTAATTAACTTGAGCTCCATTAAGAGTTTTACTAGCATAATAAATTGGGTAGAAAATCTTATCCATCCGCTGAACTAAACATGCTCCTATAGCATTATCACTAGCATTACACATAAGCTTAAATGGAAGGGACCAGTCAAGACTTACCAAAATAGGTGTCTCGATCAATTTTTATTTCAATGTCTCAAAAGCATGCAAACACCCATCATTGAAATTAAACGTGGCATCTTTCAATAATAGTTTAGTCAACGGCTTAGCAATTTTTGAAAAATTCTTTACAAACCTACGATTAAAGCCAGCATGACCCAAAAAGCTTCTAATAAGCTTCACCAAATAAGGAGGAGGTAATTTTTCAATTACCTCTATTCTACCCTAATACAATGCAATCTCTAACCATGAATTGGCACTTTTCCCAACTAAGTGCGAAATGAGTCCCCTCACATCGCTGAAGTACTCTATAAATATTGCCCAAACATGCCTCAAATGATGACCCAATGACAGAAAAATCATCCATAAAAACTTCCATAAATTCCTCAATCATATCATTGGAAATAGCTATCATGCACCTTTGAAAGATGGCAGGTGCATTATATAACCCAAATGGCATTCGCCTATGTACAAAAGTAACGTAAGGATAAGTAAAGGTGGTTTTCTCTTCATCTAGATGATCCATCGGTATTTGTATATAACCGGATAAACCATTCAATGCACAAAAATACTCAGGACCCGCTACCCTTTAAAAATTTGATCAATAAATGGTACTTGAAAGTGGCCCTTCCTGGTGGCATTATTTAATTTTTTGATAATCAATGCACATGTGCCACCCGGTAACTGCATGAGTAGGGATAAGTTCACCCGACTCGTTTTCCACTACCATAGTACCCCTTTTGTGGGTATACAATGAACCAGACTCACCCACAAACTTTAAAAATAGGGTAGATCATACCTGTATCAAGTAGCTTAATCACCTCAGCACGTAATACCTCTTTTATATTAGGGTTCAGCCGACATTGTTCTTGTGCACACGGCTTCATCGCTTCTTCCAGAAAGATCCTATGTGTGCAAAAACTGGGGCTGATTCCCTTAATATCGTGGATGGTCCAACCACAAGCTCCTCTAAGCTTCTTCAACACTTCAAGCCACTTATCCTCCTGCTCACCTGTCAAAAGAGAAGAAATCACAACTGGTAAGTTGTTAGGTGGTTGAAGAAGAACATATTTTAAATTTAGGGGAAGAGATTATAAGTACAAATTTTGGAGCTTCAACCAACAATGACTTCGGAATTGGTTTAACATCCCGCTCGAGATCCTCAAACCTACTCTTCACCTAAGAGCACTCCTCTTTTTTAGATGTGTTTGCATACTATTCTTCCGATAGACCTTGTCCGTCATCTTCATTCACATATCTGCAAACATTCTTCTCAAAAGTATCAATCATGAGATAATAAGAATCAATAAAACTACAATTCACAGTATATGTAGGATACTTTATAGAATCTTAAACATTAAAGGACACTTTCTTATTCTGCAACCGT
This sequence comes from Euphorbia neoarborescens, assembly GCA_948330485.1. Taxonomy (NCBI): domain Eukaryota; kingdom Viridiplantae; phylum Streptophyta; class Magnoliopsida; order Malpighiales; family Euphorbiaceae; genus Euphorbia; species Euphorbia neoarborescens. The sequence continues at coordinate 18,249 of CAOJCR013787317.1, read as the reverse complement.
AGAATGATTTTCCCTTCCTTCTCATCAGTCAAAGTTCTACCAGTTTTCAGAAATGGTCTACCTAACAAAAGCGATATATTTTCATCTTCCTCCATATCAATAACAACAAAACCAGTAGGGAAGATAAATTTACCTACTTTTACCAAAACATCTTCGACTACTCCCCTTGGCCGAGTTATGGATCGGTCGGCCAATTGGAGTGTCATGGTAGTGGGCTTAGGCTCCCCAAGTCTGAGCCTATAGAAGAATGAAAGCGTCATCAAATTAATACTAGCCCCCAAATCATATAATATGTTTACTACTTCCAAGTTTCCAATGCAATAAGGAATAGTAAAACTACCCCGATCCTTAAGATTAGGGGGGATTTTCCTAGTGATTATAGCCTAGCACCCTTCCCTTAGTTCCACTACCTTATCCTGATCCAATTCCCTCTTTCCTGCTAAGATTTCTTTAAAAACTTTAGCATAAGCAGGTATATCCTATAGAGCCTCTATCAAAGGCAAATTGAATTTTAATTTTTTAATGACCTCTAAAAATTTAGAAAATTTCTGGTCTAGTTTCTTTTTCTTCTCCTTTAGGGGGTAAGGGAGCATAGGAACATAAGTGTGAACTGGGATAGAAACTTTCTGAATATCATCAACATCAAGAATAGGAATAGGAATAGAATTGGATTCGGGGTTGCTTATCCATCTCGACTCCTTACATACCTCAGCAGCTGGTTGCTGGATTCCAACATCAGAAGAAGAACTATCCATCTGCTTTCCACATCTTAGGGTAACTACTTTAGCAGATTCCCTCTTGTGCCCCTTTGGATTTGGTTCTGCATGGCTGGGTAAGTTACTGTCATTCCGTGTTAATCTGAGCCATCTGTTTCCCCAGATCCTTACACTGAGCTTCCGTATTAGCAAGACGCGACGATATCTCCTTTAAAAAGGACATAACCGCATCATCTTGCTTCGGTGGAGGTGGAGCCTCTAACTGCGGTAACTGAGGATGATATTCAATTGGGGCCTTACCTAACCCTTTATCTTTATGCTTATAATTGAATCCGGAAGGGGGTTTTAGCACATTATTATTATTTCCATACGACATGTTCGGGTGCTGGAACCTCCTACTGTAATTCTGATTATAATTATTATTATTGTAAGTTTGAGGGTAAGTGTTATTATACCTATTGTTGCCGCCCACATAATTTACATTTTCAGACTATTAGGCATCAGAATTGACCCACTGGCATTCCTGGACTGGGTAATCCCCACTGCAAGTAACACATATTACCGATTGAAGTTGTGAAGAACCCGCACTTACCTTCGCCATCAATGTATCCATCTTTTTGCTTAGATCCTCTATAGCTCTCGCTATGCTAGATCTATAAACTTGATCTCTCCCCGTGTTGGAAAATCTGCTTGCCATATAGTACTCTTACTAGCCAGCTCCCGAATTAGCTCTTGTGCTTCCTCCGGTGATTTCTTGAATATATTGCCACCTACGGATGAATCAACCATAGCTCGATTAGATAGAGTTAAACCATGATAAAAAGTGCTCATTTGAGTATATTTATTTAATTCATGATGTGGGGAGCTTCTTAAAAGCCATTTGAAATGTTGCGAATCTTCATTCAGACTCTCCATTTTTAATTGTCTGAACCTAAGATCTCGTTCTTCAGTTGTACTCTTTTTGTCGGTGGGAAGTACTGCACTAAGAATTTCTCTACCAGCTGATTCCACGAGGTCATGAACCAGGCTCTGAGGAACTATACTAGTCCATTGCACTTCTATTTAGGGAGAATTGAAATAGCTTGAGCCAAATCATGTCCTCCGGTACTCTTGCATATCTAGCTGTATCCACAACCATCAGGAATCTGTCCAGGTGATCATTAGAATTTAATCCTTCTACTGAACTGTCCATTTGCATTTATCAAATAAACCACGCTGGCCTTGATCTCAAAAGTGTTCGCCTGGATAGGCGGTAGGATGCCACTATGCTCCCTTGGCCTGTGAGGTGCTATGCACTCTTCCATAGTTCTGTACCCACCGACACTGCCTCCTATTTAAGCCCATTGAGCACGCTCTATACTGAGTTGCTCCAATTCAGCTCAATCTCTAGCCAACTGTTCAGCCTCCATTACTGCACGCTGTTCTTCCTCCATGATCTCAAGTCTTTCTTTTCTCAACCTGTGGAAAGAATGTTCAATTTCAGGATGAAATGGAAACAACTCTGGATTATTGGAACGTGTAAACATGAACTAGCAAAATGCACTTAGTTAAACAACAATCACACAGGGATTTTCAAAAATTAAAAAAACAAAAATAGGAAATTAAAAATGAAAAATGAAAAAGTAAATATGCATAAAACGAAACAAAAATATTCAAAAATATAATGCCTAAGTCAGCTGTATACCCTAGGTTCGAATGACACACAGAATAAAGATTCCCTAGCAATGGTGCCAAAAACTTGATATAGCATCAGCATTAATATGAATTTAAGATATTAATTAATAGTGTTGATCACTCAACTCTAGGGTAGTGTGCCCTGTCGTTATCAAGTAATAATTCTGGTCCTAAAGTCCAGGTATCGATCCCATATGGAAAATACCTCTACAGACCGTCTAATCTAGGGTTTTAGCGTGTTATAGTAATAATAATAAATTGTGAAAATAAATCTAAACTAAACTAACTTTAATTGTGATCAATGTCGAACAGACCCTTTGCAAATGCGATTGTGGGAAAATTAACTGATGTTTTGCTGACTTATGAATATTAAAATAAATCTACCAATAATCAATAAATTAAAGTAAGGAGAGAATCTAGATTAGTATTAATGCAGGCAATCAATAGTGATTCCTACTCTATGAAGTTCCTAGGGTAAGATCATCCAGGGGGTCCGCCTAGTTCTATGAATCAGAAAATAAGTATGCTTAAGTTCCATAGGATTGTCAGTCCTCTCGATTTTCTAGTTATCAATCTATATCGTGTAACAGATATGAATCAAAGAGATTTTCAAGTTTTCGAGGCTATTGAAAACACATGCATAATAGTTAATCGAATCACAATCACAAACCCTAAAATACCAATTATCAAGTCAAAAGAATAAGTATGGGAAGAGAAAGATGAATACAATGAATAATGTCAATTCTTGCAAATCGATATTCCCGAATCAACTCAAAATCCAATCAGTGATTTAGCAGGCAAATTAACACATAAAGGTGAATCTCTATCAGTAAACTCAGGTGTAGCAGCAAATCAATCGACCTCAAAAGGAGAAAGTTCAAACCAAACACTTTTAATTAATGCGAATCCGAAATCTGAAATATGAAGAGAGCTATGAACCTAGCTAGGGTTTTTCACAAGTTTGAATGAAAAAAGATAACCCAAAAATGAGTTTTCTCAAGCTATTTATATGTTTGCAACAAAAACAAATCGAAACAAAATAGAATTCTGTAAAATTTTAGTTTTCGACCTTGTTACGTTGTGTCAACATGAGTGATATGACGTGGCAAGCTTAAATTATCCTCTTTCGTTGATTCTTTTACCTCTTTGCAAATTTCTTCTGTCACGAAGTGGCAATATGTCCAACATAACATGACAGGCTATTTCTTCCTTTTCCACTGAACCTTCTCCCTATTTGCACATTTTGCCTTCCACGATGTGGCAATGTTAGTGACATGACATGGCAAGCTATTTCTCGACAGGTCCTTATTTTCTTCTGTTCCTTTGCCAATTTGCACTATCACGACATGGCAAGCCATCCAATACGCACTGACAGGCCTTCTGCCGACACTTGCTTCATTCTTAAAGCTTTCGCATCCTGCTTTAACGCTCCGACTCCTCGAACCTAGCTCCGACTCACAAAACATATCAAAGGAACCAACATATAGGAGTCCATTATACAAATGAACATAGAAGCCCCAAACACAAGTCAAATTATATACAACATTCTTCCCAAACTAAGAAAAACTATCAAAACCAAACCAAAGAGCTAAACACAAAAAACACAAGTAAACATGAAACAAAATAACAAAAAAATCACCATGAATATCACCAAATGCTATGAAATAAAGTCAAGAATATAAGGTTTAAACCAACCTCAAGTCCATTAGGATACTCCTAGCCATAGCTGCATGGTATGACTATGAGATATGGTAAATGGTTGTTAAAACCGCTTCTCTAAATGGAAAGCTACTTATGGATGTGTACATGACACAACATTAGGGTTTTATCGATCCTGAGTACCCTAACTAGGTTTGTAAGCTTAATAAATCCATTTATGGATTGATACAAGCATCCTGGTCTTCGAATAAGAGATTTAATAAGCTATTAAAGAATATGGTTTTATTTAAAATCTCGATAAGCCCTGTGTATACAAGAAAGTGACTGAAAGTACTTCAACATTCCTTATACTTAATGTGGATGACATCCTTCTTATTAGGAGCGACGTACCAATACTGCAAGGGGTGAAGCAGTGGTTGGGTAAGTGCTTCTTAATAAAGGATTTAGGCAAAGCTGAGATAATCCTTGGGATCTGGATCTTTAGAGATAGATCGTGTCAGCTTCTTAGACTAAGTCAAGAGACGTACAAAAACAAAATTCTTAAATGTTTCAACATGGACAAGGCTAAGAAGGGTTTCTTACGGGTGTGTCATTGGTTGAAACTAAGTAAGAATAACTCACTTTAAATAAAAGAGGAGAGGGAGAGGATGATGTTGGTACTATATGCTTTGGTAATTGGATCCATTATGTACTCCATGTTGTGTACAAGTCCTAATGTCGCATTCGTACTAAGTATAACTAGCAGGTACCAATAGGATCCGAGTGAGAACCATTGGAATGTTGTCAAGGCAATCTTGAAGTTCCTTAATAGGACTAAGGATTGTTACTTAGTATATGGTAGTCAGGATGAATTAGTAGTCAGTGGATGCAGTGATGCTAGTTTCGAGACTAATGAGGATAAAATCCAGTCACAGTCTAGTTTTGTCTTTCTCCTTAATGGTAGAGCCATTAGTTAGAGATCCTCAAAGTAGCCCACCGTTACAGATTCTAATACAGAGGCCAAGTACGTAGCGACATGTGATGCAGTAAAGGAAGCTATTTGGATTAAGAAATTCATAACTGAGTTAGGAGTGGTCCCCTCCATCCCAGACCCAGTAATGGTATATTGTGATAACAACAGGGCCATTGCACAAGCTCAAGAGCTCTTGTCATATAGAATCCAAACATGTACTCAGAAAGTTTCACCTAATATAAGAGATCGTGGATCGAGGTGACATAACATTATAGAGGGTAGACATGAGGAATAATGTTGCAGATCCCTTCACCAAGATGTTGGCAATTTCATAGCATCAAGGTCATACAACATAGATAGGGATTAGGGACATACCTACTTGGCGCTAGTGCAAGTGGGAGATTGTTGGTGTATCCTAGTTCATAGGCATAGATTCATTTGTATATTATACATTTAGTTTATTACTTTGTATTAATATACATTTAGTGTTACGAAATAAAGGTGCTAATCTATATGATTAGATCTTATGCTGTAAAATAAATAAAGAATCCATTGATTGCAAATCATAAATGAATAGGTCCCAGGCTTGCTCTAGGTCATGTAAATGAATAGAATGATAAACATATGCATCGGTTGATTGGAAGGCAATCAAGGATATGGGTAGATGTGGACTCCACATGGTACTGGATAGATCCGCACAGGAAACACTACATTGTGAAGTCCTTATTGCTGTGTTTATTGGGTAGGACTTTTTCTATCCTTAGACCAGAGGGTATTACATCACTATATGGAATGTCATGCACTTAGAAATACACCTGATATATCTGTAATAGGATGCAAATACAAGTATGATCGGGTGAGCCAGTTAACATGTAGGTGGTGTGAATGTATCAATAGAATTACCACTTAGTACCTAATGAGATGATATCACCAGCCACTTAATGGATTAGGATAGAGAGTGTGAGGCCGTACCTGAATGAGTTGGGTACTCTTTCATCTCATCAATATAATCTAGATTAAGGAAGATGTAGTAGTGTGGGATGACGAATCCATGTCCCTTACTATAAATGTATCTTCAAATGGTCAGCTCGTAAGGTATAATACAAGTACTGCTACTAGGATAGTTTAATCTCTACTAGAGATGATGCTAGCTGTCTTAATTGGGGGATACTATGGTTTGATAGAGCCTACTAGTGGTCTGTGGGTTTCATACCTACTGCCAATATCAAAACAGTCGCACAAGGATCTTGCATTTCGAACTACTGGCTCCGGATAAGTTGGTCTATAAGGATTGGATCAAGCTCATTAAATAAATATGGATTGAAGAAATAATATTTGATTAAATTCATTAATTAAGTCTAAAAAATTTAATTAGTAAATTCACATGTGGTAATTAATTAATTGTGAATTAATTGAATTACACACGATAAATAATTTAATTAAATATATTACATAGATTTTTAATTGAATTAATTTATTATGAACGGAATTTAATTAGTGTATATGTGCAATTAGAATTAATTAGATTTTGATTGAAGTCTAATTATAAGAATTGACATATTTAATTAAATTAATTCAAGGGTAAATTTATTGATCCATTTACCATTCGCTGAAATTGAAAAGATTATAATATAATGCGTTGATTTAATTAACCATTTACGAAATCGAATTTTGAATCGGTGGAATTCTAATTAGACCGATCAAAATAATTGGAGCTAGGAAAAAAAGGGGCCATCGTTTTTAACACTAAGCCCACTAGGGTTTCCATAGTCCATATATAACCTATAATATGATCAATTTTAGGGAAAGCATACAGTGATTTTCGAAAAACGCTAAGAAAAGAAGAGAGTTTCTTCCATTCATCTTTCGATGAGATTTCATAGTACGATCGATCAAGTCTTGACTCCGCTTGTATGGATCCGTAGCTAATAGTAGTTTGTGCATTACTCTATTGTTGGATCGCCAGAATTCAGCAACTTCTCGGGTAGAGATTAAATGGTAAGCTTCGGATCTTTCTTTTAGTTTCTTCCACAAACCCTAACTCTTGTAATAGGATAGATGAACGATTAAATCCTTTAGATTCACCGAAATAGTTCCAATGGGAATTGAATCTGGAAAATTTAAAAGCCTTCCGCCGCGCTTGTTGAGTTTCTGGGCCTTAATTTGATTCCCTACAAAGGGGAAAAGCATCAACTGAATTACATCTTGTGGCACTCCTTTCAGCTTTACGGTACTACAACCATTAAAAATCTATCCAAGAAATCATTAGGATTTTCAGACATACCTCCGCTAAATTGCCTGCTTGTTTGCACTAGCTAAATCATGTCTGTCTTTATCTCAAAATTATTAGATGTGACTGGCAAAAGTATTAAACCATCTCCATTCTGCGGTCTATGGGGAGCCATGAAATCAAACATTTTTCTCTCATCACGATCGCCATTCCCATGACAATGCTTTTGCTCCCTTAGCTCAGGCTCTAACCTTTGCCTCAACTCAGCTTCCCATGCATCCCTTTCCATTCGTTCGGTTCAATTGCCACTCTTTCCATTTGTAATCTTTCAACTTCAGCCCTCATGTTTGCTTCTTCCATAGCTTCATCTAGATTTCTATGCGTGCTTTGATTCCTACGATAAGTACGTTCAATTTCTAGATCGAAGAACAATGGGTACAATAGCAAGTGCGCATAAATTGAAACAAACCAAATAAATAAAAATAAAAAAGAAATTAAAAGAAAAACTTCAAACAAAACACACGAATACAATGCTTAAATCAAATAGTAGACCATTGGTTCGATGTTGCAGGAAAATTACTTCTCCGGCAACAACGCCAAAAACATGATAGCCACTTTTGGCAAGGGTTAGAAACTACCACCAAACAGCTTAACTAGGGCAGTATATCGTCATTGTAAAGTAATAAATCATTGTTAAGCACAGGTATCGATCCCACCGATAAGTACCTATAACTACTAACTACTAGGGTTTTTAACTGATAAAATTGAAGTAAATAAAGAACTGAAAATAAATGTAAATTATTCTAACTAAACTGGTACATGTGATCTTTTTCCTATCTTGATTTGTACTAACTTCAATTAATCTTTTAAGGATGTTTACTCGACTTCTGATTATTAAATAGGGATGACACTTAAGAAGAATTTCAATTAACCACAAAAAACTAAACTACAAACCCTAATTCAAGAAAATATGAATGCAGTGATAGTGTATCTATAGATCTCTGTTATTCCATAGCTCGTTAAGCCCTTTTTGGAGGTGAACTAGTTCTAAAGGTCCAGAAACTACTGACTCGTAAGTTTCACGGAGTTGTCAACTCCAATGATTTCCTAGGGTTTATTCTAGGTAGAGCCATGTATATGTACTTGACTAATCAATACGGATCTCATGAGACTAAAATTGCAATCACAAAAATAAGCAATGAAGATTCATAATAAAAAATTTCAAGTAAATAAATTGATTTTTATGAAAGCGATTGAATGATGTAATGAAATTCAATTACACAAGGTTGGTGAAAAATCAAAGTAACTAACAATTAAAGAGTTAAGAATACTTATACCCTTTTTGTTGCAAACCGGATTCAAAGGTAGACTTGTGTAAAGATGAACACTACAGAAAATGCAATCTGAAGTGAATAATCACAAACGGGAAAGTCAACGACAATAAACACAATCCTTAATCAAAGAACAAATCTCCTTACAAAACCTCTCGTCGAGTTATACACTCTAGCAAGAGATTAGAGTCATCAAAATATGATCTAATAATGTTATGATCTATCTATTTATATGTTCTCTAATAAAATAATAGATCCCCAAAACAAACGGGGCCAAAATCAGTAAGAAAATAAGAAATTAAGGTTTAAAACAGCAAAATAGGGAATGCTCCTACAGTAATGCATAGCGACCACCAATGGACTACTTGATGAGCACATCCTTCTATCCAGGAGACTAGTTGGTACTCGACGAGTAGACTAATGAGCAAGCTTCTATCTAGCACTGAAGTTGGTGCTCGGTGAGCATAAGGACGAGCAACTTGGCAAGCAAGTCTTCTGAATAGCCTGATTTTCTCTACTCGATGAGCATAGGGATGAGCAAGGCTTCTGGATGGCCTGGCTTCTTTTTCTCAGTGAGCACAGCTACCTGCTTGGTGAGTAACACTTTTTCTATTGACTAGTTTTTGCTCTCTATCTTCTTTTTTCCATAACTTTCTCGTTTGATCTCTAATTAAGATGATCTAAGCTACGTTGGAAAGCTAAACGAGTGATCTTTAACTTTGATATGATGTGAAATTATAAAATTAGCCTCCAACAAACTTGATTCGTGCTACAAAGATATTGGAAAATTCTTGCACCATAATCGGACTCCAATCCCATTTTTTTACTCTTGATCCACTTGAGTCTCAACCCCTTCACATTCTAGCTCACAAAATGGGTCAAAATATACAAGTCCTCAGTCTTACAATCTCGAACTGTAGAAAACTAACATAAATAAAGAAAAGCCACAAAAATATACATAAAACTTAAACTAAACTAAAAATGGGGAAAATGCACGAAATGCAACACAAAAACACCATAAACAAGTCAAATAACCCATCATCAGAGTATCAATAACACCTAGAATATAATGTCTAAATCGATCTTATCAACTATGCCACACTTAGAGCTTTCCTTATCCTCAATCAAATGACTCGAACATGAAATAAAATGTAACATCCTAATTCGGGAGTTACAAGTTCATATTGTACGAGTGTTGATTTGGACATTTGAAACCGAGAATTTAGGAATTCAAATTTTATTTTGAAGAGTTTAAGTATAAAATTTTAAAGTTTTTATTGAGGTTTGAGAGGTGAAAATGAGTTTTAATGTTATGTTGATGATTTGGAGTTGAAATTGTGGTTATTTAAGGTAAAAATGGTTTGTTAGAGCCTATCTCGGGTTCGCGGGATGATTAGAATCGAGTTTGGGGTGGTTCAGAAGTGAATTAAGTTTGACAGCATAGCAACACGACGTGTTCGATGGTTGACACGGCATGTCGATACGTCTGTAGCATATTCTATTTTTATTTAGCCAACACGGCGTGCTAACTTGTAGCACGACGTGTTGTGAAGCTTGGCATGGCATATTACACCAATATGCCAGTGTGCTAGTGCTCTGTTTCTCAAAAATTTTGATTTTCAAAGCAGCACACCGGTATGTTAGCTACAACACAGCATGCTGGACGGTTTTTCAGCAAAATTCTAGATTTTTCTTTGAATTTTTGGATAAGTTTCAAAAGATATTTTTATCTTATTATAAAAGGGGAACTGTTTTTGGATTGAAGGGAGCTGAGGCTCGTCTCCTCCCCCTCTCTTCCTCCCTTCTCTTCTCTTTTCTCTTCTTTCTTCTTTGTGTTTTCTTCCATTTTTGTGAAAATTTTTTATTTCCAAACTATAAAACCATAAGTTTTTGGGCTAAGGATCGTGTGAAGCTTATTGTTATAGCTTGGAGTGAGGGTTGATAATTGTAAGTGAATATCTCTTTTCTTTTTAAATTAAGTTTGGTTTTATTGATTTTGATTTGATTTTGATATTTGAGTTTTTGGTTAGAGTTGAATGATATTTTAATTAATTTTGAGTTGTGTTATGAGTTATTAATTTGGATATGGATTTTGGTTTATGAGATTTGAATATCGAATTGATTTTATATGAATATGAATTTGATTATTGTCATGATATGTTGAAATTTTGATTTTAAAGTTAAAGGTTGAAGTTAAGAGTATTGAATTGGAATTGTATGGAATTGGTTTTTGATATATGGATTTATATTGAAATATTGGATTGTTTTTTATAAACATCCATCTAGACGGGTCTGGGTTGTGATTATTTTTTAAAAGACCTATATATTTAGAGATGTGCTTGAGTGCACTCAGCCGAAGTCCTATCGTTACATGGCGGGGTAGAGTTATATAAGTCCATGCATTGATAGGTGGCTCATAGAGATCTCGATTGTCTCGATACTTGGCAGCAAAGTGATTGCGTAAGACCATGCGAGACCGATTTATATATTTGGTTGTATTTGATTACTTGGGGATGAGTCTAGGATGGATGAATTTGATATGGCATTATACATTATTTTGGTTTATAAAGTTCATATTATTGATTTTGAGAATTGATTATATTTTATTTTTATTGAAAAGTTTATCAAATAATTATTGTTTGAAATGTTTTCATTGATTTTGACATTATGAAGTTTGGTTTTGAAATTATATAAATACATTATGGTTTTGAGTTATATTAATTATGTTTTTCGATGGTTTTTAATAAATGTGTTTTAGAAGTTGTAATGTTTTGCAATTATATAGAATATTCACTTACTGAGACGTAAGTCTCATGTTTTTAATTTTTAAATATTTTTCAGGAAAGGAGCCCAGGTTAGTGTATGGTGGTTAGTTCGGGAGGTGATAGTCGAGCCACTGAAAGGTTGTCGAAGTTTTGGGTAATTTTGAGAATTTGTTTTAAATTTTATTTTGTACATGAGGTTTTAAATTATAATTTATTAAAGTATTTTACAGTTTTTAAAGGAATTCCTATTGGATTGTAAGTCCAACTTAAGAATTTTATACTTTTAAAAGTGTTTTAAGTTTCTTTCTTTTCCTTCTGTGAGATTCTACTTCAACGAAGAGTATTGTTAGAGAGAAATCTCACGCGTGATACCCTACCTTGTACAGTTTAGGGTCGGGATGTGACATAAAACATAAGTTTTCATATAGATGTTTTCGTTCAATTCACTATTTAAAAATGCAGTCTTTACATCCATTTGATGTAACTGAAGATCCATACATGCTACAAAAGTTAGTACAATTGTTATCAACGTGAAATCATCAAGAAGTGAAAATGTGTCATGATAGTCAATTCCTTCCCGTTGTGTAAACCCCTTCACGACTAGCTTTCCATCTGCTAATCGCTTTATATTATGTATCCATATATTCCTTATAGCTTTATAGCTATTGGGTAGATCAATTAATTCCCAAACTTTGTTGACCCTTATTGAATCCAATTTACCTTCCATATCCTCTGTTCCTTTAGTAGTGAAGCTAATAGATGGCCTAGGGCAATAATAAGTTACACATTGTTGCCATAATGCGTCGCTTTATCTTTATTTTTTAATATGTGAACAATAAATTAGATTTCAAACATCAAGCGCAACAAATTCAGTGCTTTTGAATTTTTTTTATTCGCTAATGCAACAATAATATAGGATTTTAATTAACATATTGTTGTCTTATATAATTTCATAATTAGAAAAGGTAATAATATTACTATGGAAAATATTATTTTTTGTTACATTTGATAAACATACGAAAATGTATATAATTATTTAACTTAATAACGGTATAAAAAATTTCTATAGATTAATAAATTATACTTATTTTAACTAAAATTATTTAAATTAGTGTATACAAAAATCATTGACAGAGCTACACAAAAAAATCTAAGTATATACATGAGAATTTAATAAATATTAAAGTAAAAGTTAATTAATTAATTGAAACAAAAAAGATAATTTAATAAATTTAAAAAAGCATGCATGAGAATGGAAGGGGGCAAAAATATCCTTACATTTACTACGCCATAAATGATCTGTAGCAACACATAATCTAAGTGTTGTCCATGAGTATTGCAATAGGAATAAATATCAACTATTAAATATTTATAGTATTATTTAATTATATAATAAATATATTAATATATAATATAAAAATAATTATAAAAATAAATTTTAATTATTAATTTAATTATTAATATTATTATTAAACTAAAATTTGATGGAAATTAGTTCTATTTAATTTTTATATAGTTTTTTTAATAATAAATGCTCTGAAAGTGTTTTCCTTCAAGCCTTCCATTTAAGGACTAATCCACTGCCGAGCGTCCTCGCAGGAACACTCTGTAGATATACCACAAAGTTATTCAGGGTACCTATGCCGGAGCGGGAAGTCGAACTCAGGATCTGAGCTTTACTACTATAAGCGGACGAGAAATCAAAATGATAAATTTCGCATTAAAAATTCATTTTAGCAATAATAAAAAAAATGCTTCGTTTGGGCTTAACTGAGAAATTTAGTATGGTTGAACCGTATGAGGCTACCATACGATAAAAAATGAGATTTTGGATTCGAAATAAATCACTTACTAGTTTGAAAATTGGAATTAAAATATGCTTTCAAATAGATCTAAATTCATTTTAATTAATCATGAAAAGCCCACACGTGAAAGAGGTAAATAAATAAATAAACACACCATTACTACCTTTGCACATCAAACCATCCTACGGGGTACAATTGATAAAAATGATGAAAGGGGGATACAATTGCCTAAATTACATACAAAAATCTATATGCAATGACAGTTTATAATATTCGTAAATTAACTTAAATAAACACATCATATGACCTGACTAAGCACCTGCAAAATAGAAAATATTTAAACAATCATAAACATGACAATCCCAAAATTCGGACAACTTCGAGATTGTACTTGTAAACATGGTAGAAAGATGGCACATCCGACTTTTTTATTAAAGAAAACAAATTTGGCTAAAATTACATACGTTACATGTAAAGTGAGTCGGTTATCCCATGATATATGAATATCTTGTTCGTAGGGATCCTAATAACAATTCTAAGGTTTTCATATGCAATAATAAAAAAAGTAAATATTTAGAAAGAAAATATTAAGATATTCACGAAATAAAATGATAAGAATATAAATAAAAAATAATAAAATAAGAGAACAAACAAATAATAATTAAAAAATAAAGAAAACAATAAAAAGAGAAGAAAAAAAATAATGAAAAAGATAAAAAAGGAGAAATAAATAAAATAATGAAAAAAGATAAAAAAAAAGAGAAATAAATGAATATAAAAAATAAGAAAATATTGAAAAGTTAAAAAAAGAAATAAGAAAATAAAGAAATATTGAAAAGGATAAAAAAGAAATAAATAAATATATATAAAGAAAATAATAAAATATTCACGAGATAATATAAATTAAATTGTAAATAAAAATGATGAAAATAAATAAATATATAGAGAAAAGAAAATATTTACGAAGTAATACAGATTAAATCATAAACATGGAATAAATAAAAGAAAAGAAAAGAAAATAAAGAAAAGAAAATGTTGACGAGATAATATAGATTAAATTATCAATAAAGAATAAATAAAAGAGAAAAGAAAATAAAGTAATAGAAATTATAAGGTAAAAAAGAGAAGATTTTTATTTAATTCAGTTGGATATTTTGGGATTAGAATAGAAATTCTAATTTAGCAACCAAATGGGTTAAATTCATAATCCAAAAGAATTAAATATTATTTTAATAAATCTCTAGTTAATTTATATATTGAATTATATCAAGTTTTTAAGAAAATTTGACTTTTGAAAGTCAAAGAAAAGAGATCCCAAATTCAATAAATAAATTAACATAATTGGGGAATGTAAGGTTTTTATCACTCTATTTTGGTTAATAGAAAACCAAAGTGCAATAATTAACCTTTGTAATTAAAAATGTAAAGAAAAAAAAAATAACAAATCCCTAATTAATTTTATATTGAATTAAATAAGGATTCCATGAACATCTAGTTTGTGAAATCCGAATAGGAAAATCCAAATTCAATATTTAAAATTAATATCATTGGAAAATAAATATAAGATCGGGCATTATTTTATTTTGATTAATGGATAATCTAAAATAAAATAATTGATCTTTATAATAAAAGTAAAAATAAAACAGTAAAGGAATAGAAAATAAACATAGATAAATAATAAAAATAAATTAATTAAGTTCGGGAGTTTTTGGTTCTTCGGGTATTACCTCGATATATTTTTCCAAGTAATTGGAGATAAAATCTGCGTTTAAGTTGGAAATCAAAATTTTTCGACAGAGTTCTGACTGTTTTTGGAGCTTTGAAACTTAAGAAATCATTTGAAGATAACTTTATTTTTCTCTTTCAAAATGAGGTTAGGCCTTTATTTATAAAGGTTCATGGGCGGATGAATGGACTTTTTCATGTTACAAGAAAGACAGATTCGCCCCCTTAAAGGGATGAGTCGGGCGACTCAAAGATGAGTCAGGCAACTCATCTTAAGGAAGTTACCCAAACAATGAATCAGGCGACTCAAAAAGATGAGTCGTACGACTGATATTAAAAAGGATGAGTCGTACGACTCAAATTACATGAGTCGTATGACTCATCTTCTAATAATTGTCATCAATGCGTGCATCTGTACATCATCGTGCATCTGCAACTTTCTTTCTTAGTTTTCAAGATTAGTGTTAGTTTAATTTTTAGTTAGAGAGCTTGAAGCTTTTTGGGAGCTCATCTTCTTCTTTATTGTCAATCTCCTTCTCCATTCTGTTAATCACCTATCAGCCTCTATCATTCTCCATAGACGCAGCATTGTGTTCATTACCAACTGCAAGAGAGGAGGAAGCTTTTATTTTCTAGTTTGCTTTTCTCGCTCCTTTTTTAATCTCTTATATTGTTATTATGCTACATTATGACTGTTTTTGTTAGCACTCTTTCAACTATGTGTAACTAAACCTTTGTATGGGTGATATCTGCTAATAAAGATTTTTGAATTTGTACGATGCTAGTCTTCTTTTAAGAAGTATATGTTGTTTGGGTTTCCTATGCTTATGATTCCTGTAAGGATATGGCCTGGCCAACCGTATTATTGCATTGATTCACTAGTTGTCGCGAGAGTGTAAGCTAGTGATAGATCACTATAGCGAATTCTCAGGAACCAGATAGGTTAGAGATAGCTTCTATCTAGGATCCCAAATGGTTTATGAAGAAAATGTACCGAATGCATATTAGTCGAGCAACTGGGTACGGCGAGAGTTAAGCTCGAGCTGACTCGGCTAAATAAGGGCACCTGACCTAGATATAGGCTTTTCCCTATATATTCCTCCATCAAGCGGCATATTCATCCGGCATTTATACTGTTTATGACCATTATTATACTGGATATCACCCATACTTTTCTCCATCAGTTTTCTTTCTATCTGACACACCGAGCACTTCTTAAAAGCTCTTGCTCACCCTTTTAACTTGTGGTTTTTATTTTATTTCATTTCCCTCTCATCCAAATGAATAGTTTTATGATTACCCCATCCTTTACACACTCACACTGAACACTAATCTTAAACACGTCATGATCCCTGTGGTTCGACCTTGGGTAACTCAGTTCGTGACAGGCCAAAACTCTAAGTAAAATAAATTTGCAAACCTAGAATGACCAGAATTTTGGCACCATTACCGAGGATTATTTTTTGTTATAGTGTCCAAGATTAGTTTTAAGTTTGAGTGTGTTTTACTTTTATTTGTTCTATTTTGTTCTTTGTTACCTCCTGGTAACTTTATTATTCTTTGAATCCAGATACTACTGTCTCTTTTATTTTCATACACAGATCACAAAGCAATCCAGAAATGGTACCTATTGATCTAGAAATTGAACATACCTTACGAAAATTTCGAAGAGAACAAAGAGATCAAGCTAATCAGCATTTTCCCGAACCGTAAGTACATCCTGTACTTGAGCATATGCATCAACCGACCAGAGCAGAGCAGTATCCAGTTAAGGAAATGGCTCAACCGAATAGGAGAACCATGGATGACTATTCCATGCCAGCAATTTTAGCTAATTTAGGACCTATTGTCAAGCCTCCAGTAGAAGAAGGAGATTTTAAGATCAAGCCTAGTACAGTTTCTATGGTCCAGCACAACATCTTTCACGGGAGACCGGGTGAGAATCCTTACTCTCATCTGGCCAATTTTGATAACATATACAAGAATTTTTTGATAGCTCGAGCATCCGAGGATACTATCAAGTTATGGCTTTTTCCTTTCTCATCTAGAGACTATGCACAAACATGGTTAAGAAGCCTCCCGCCCAATTCTATAACCATATGGGAGCAACTGAAGCAAGCTTTTCTCCATAAGTACTTCCAGCCTCACAATACTACCAGATTAAGGAATGCTATCACTAATTTTAGGCAGTAGAGAGGAAAATCACTGTATACATCATTGGAAAGATTTAAAGATATGCAAAGGAAATGTCCTCATCACAACATGGAAACTTGGCATCTTATGCAAGTTTTCTATGGGGACATATCCGATGAATATAGAAACATGTTGATCGTAAGAGCCAATGGGAAGTGGATAACTATCGCTCCGGAAGAATGTATAAAGTTAGTTAAGGTGTTAGCATAGCAAATATTTTACAAGGATGAATCATCCAGAGATGTTGGAAGAGGAAGAGGAGTACTAGAGTTACATTCAAGCCATATACTAGGGGCTCAAATTGAAGCATTGACTAAAGCTCTCAGAAAGCAAACTATTGAGAAAGTGGATCGAGTGGCTAACATTCCGGGTGCTTATAGCATGTGTGAAGGACCTTATGCCAATGAAAAATGTCTTATGAGCATAAGTGAAGATGTTATTTCTATAAGGACAAACAAATTAAAGGTTTTCTCAAGGGAATTACAACACATGGAGGCCTCAGCATCAACATCCTGGATTTTGATGGTCTAATCAATCTTCTACTCTCAACCCTGTGCAACCAAACAGACCATCTAATCCTCTCGGTTTTTATCTAAAAGCTACCTATAAAGCACCGCATCCTCCTTAACAAGCTCTAGTCGTCGCAATCTTATCAGCCGTCGCAATCGTATAAACAGCTGCCTCAACAAGCACCCCCACCAAAAGATGATTTGAAGAGCCCAGTGGATACATTTATCCGGGGTCAGTTGAATGTTAATGAGAGTGCTGAGAAGAAGATGGCAGGGTTAGAAAGAAAAATCGATTAACTTTTGGCTCATAACAAAGTTATTGAAAATCAGATTCCCTATCAAGCCTGTTCATCCAACACCCGAACTTTTGGGCAATGCTCGAGTCAAGGTAAGCCACCCAACAAAGAGAACTATTGTTAGCATGGGACTTTTCCCCAGCGAACAGTGATGATATCCGGTGTAACCCGTACCTTTGCAATATTTTTATAAGCATGTTTTAGCCCATGGATTTCGAAGCTGGCGCCATCGGACCCGAAATAAAATATTCGTCGAGCCTTTGCAGCCAAACGGGACTAGAGAAGACCACCTGTGAGCACCGGGTTTTTACCCTAAGGCTATGATGAAAAATGGCACTTTGCCAACTACTTTTCTCGTTTTTGAGGTTCGTTTGAGTTGATTGTGACAAACCGA
>CAOJCR013781702.1:0-12135 GCA_948330485.1 Euphorbia neoarborescens | reverse complement strand
TTGAATTATTTTATTATTTTATGAAATGGAGACAAATAAAATTATTGTTTTCTCAATAGCACTATAAAATTGTTCAATGCACCAAACAGGAAAAAAAAAAAAAACAGATTATAGTTGAAGACCCACCTCCATCTTCACCTTCCATCCTGTTCCTGTTAAGAAGATGCAAGTCAAATAGTCTCCACGAAAAAATCTGAATACTTTCTCGTTATTTGTTGCATACTTTTTTGCTAGTTCCAGTGAATTAATCAAAGCTGAAATGCTCTGCAATTAAGCAAATACAAAAGATAGAAATGGAATGAAATTTGTTCATAAATGGTATGGAATTGGAACACAGAGAGAATTAGTTCCACAAAATATATATAATACATACACACAAAATTTTGGAGTGCAGCTTAGCTCATGATCACTATATCGAGTTCAACTCTACAGAATGTTTATACGCTTCACTGGTTTTGTATAGTTTTTTCTTGTGTCGATGCAAGATACAACTTTTCTTTTGTTTTGTATATACACTAGTCATATCTGTGGCCAAATTTTAGTGTTTCACAAGCATGGCCTCGAGCTTCTTCTTCCTTGCAGCGTGTTTTAGTTTCTCAAGTGCGACCAGCCCTACCTGTCGAACTCTTTCTCTTGATAAACCTATCCTGCACATTCACAACCAACTTAACTGTTATACATTCGTGTTTTATAAAAATAAAAAGAGGAGACCACTACAAATTCTCAATATTTCAGGCCCTTGGTGCTCAAACTTTGGTTATTTTCACAGTTTTATGTAAACAAAATTAATTTGGAAAGATGTTAACTTCGAACAAGCGTTAAAATACTGATCTACTCACCGTTTACTAATGTCCTCCCATGTAAGACATTCATTATCCAATCCATAGTAAAGCCTTATAATTTCCCTTTCTCTTTCTCCAAGACTCGACTTTATAAGATTTTTTACTTCTTTCTGCAAATATTTAAACATATAATTATCAATCCATCTCGAGTGTTTGAGTAGAAAAATATAGAAGGAGTCTATGTACCTTGAGCGCCCATTCGTCAACTCCATTCCAGGGGTTATTTTCGATGCAATTATCTGCAATGTACTACGGAAGAAAAAAGAGAGAAGAAAGATAGAGTCAAACAAGAAACACCGAATGGTTATTTTCAGCGAATTTTGCACGAGAGCACTCACACTATGGTGGGTTTCTCCAGGAATGCCATTCATGGATGGAAATGCTTCTCTGTCGAGCGAAAATACCTTGCTAACTGCCTATACATAATCATTAAGTTACATTTAGAAGATAAGATCATCACGAGACAGTGCAACAGTCAATAGTCAAGGTAATCATACCTCTGTAGCATTCCTAACTTTTTTCTGAGACATATTCAGCGACTCTGCAATTCTCTGCAAATTAACAACGAATTAAGACATTTGGAACACCATTGTTGTTCTAGC
The DNA here is from genome assembly GCA_948330485.1 of Euphorbia neoarborescens. NCBI lineage: Eukaryota > Viridiplantae > Streptophyta > Magnoliopsida > Malpighiales > Euphorbiaceae > Euphorbia > Euphorbia neoarborescens. Next base: position 10,691 of record CAOJCR013781702.1, on the reverse strand, counting down.
GCAAGAAATAATGATGTACATGTTAGACTTACATCAATTGAAGGGGTTAATCCTTTCTCCTCGAGTCTTATTTTTGCATTCCGGATTAAGCCTAACCTTTCGTGTAAATGGTTTGGTAATCGTAAGGTTTTTGAATTCTCAAGTAATGCTCTTGAAACACCCTGCCATAACAAGGACATCAATTGAGCACAAACAGAAAAGACGGGAGAATTCAGTAATTATCTACGTATAAACGCAATACGGTATTACCTGACGAATCCACCAATAGACATAAGTTGAGATTCTGAAACCCTTGGAAGAATCAAATTTCTCAATGCCACGTAAAAGTCCGATCAGACCTCCCTGCATCAGAATGACAAGCAAAAATGCTGGCATCAACAATAGCTAATAATATTTCATCCTGACAAGAGAAAGAAAGAATGAATGTCACCTGAACAAGGTCAGCCATTTCAGCTCCCATGTTATCATATCTTTGGGCAATAGACATGACCAAACGAACATTGCTCATCGCCAGTTTCTCTCGTGCCAGAGAACACGCCATTCTTCTTGACTGTAACTCAACTCGAGTAATCCTCAATGCAGATGCAAGCTGTTCGTCAGAAGGATCGCATCCTAATCTCTCCTTCAGTCTGAAACTCGTGGCATAAATCATCATAGGTATCGTTTACTGAAATGCAGAAAAAGCATTTAACTGCATTAAAACTCGAGTCTCACCTTGATTTATGATCCTCCAAAGCAAGGCCGGATTTTATGATTCTTGACAAACGAACAACTTCGACATGGGCGAGCAGCTCTTCACTCACCACACCCTTAACATAACCCTTCAAATGATTCTGCAGCAATTCTGGACTCACAACTGATTTTAGCTGCTCAAAGGCACTAGGTTGAACAACAGTTTTACTTTGGCTCAAAATCTTCTTCTTAGTGTTAATTCTCCGTTGTCTGGCAGAAACCCCGGAGCAAGTCACAGGTATCTTCCTTTGATTCTTCTTACTAGGTGCATCAGTTGCAGCAGTCCTCTCGAATGAAAGACTCCATTGTTTCTCAAGCATAGACTTCTGCAGAAGAAGAAGTGCCTCAACTGAATAGTTAAGATCGGAATTCTCCTCCTCTATGTCATCCTGTGTCTTCAACCATGTTGCTGCAGATGAGGAAGCAGATGTGGTTTCTACATGTTCTTTGACAGCCTTAATAGACTGTGTAGTTCGATTTGAAGCTGGGAAACCAGGACCTAAGTTCGAAGACTTTTTCACCACTATTACATTCTTACTCGATGAAATCTGATAATAAGTCGTTCCATGATCATTATTGATATTGGAGAACTTTTCTGTGAGGTCCGGGTAGTAGAAGGACGAACTCAAAAGCCTCTTTCCGGTACTAAGTCCAATAACAGCAGCAGTGGCCATCGTACAACTTCTTTTCGGGTAAGTCTAATGAGCACTCAAATTTCTCAGCCAATTTTATTGATCTATATGTGCTATTTAACAGTACTCAATAAAATAAGCTCATACAACTCTTCAGACTGTGGAACCTAGAAAGAAAACAGATGCATTATGAGAGTGAAACTACAAAATCTTATCATTTTAAGGTCGATTCTAGAACAAGAACACATCGATTGTGCAACAGCATACACTAAGAGGCGCCCACATACAGTTCGAGAGTGGAGAGGTTTTCCATTTGAGCTAAACTTCAACCGATAAATACAGAGATTCTTATTGGGCTCCAATTAGACAGTAAGAATGATTCATCTGAGACCAATTGAAGTAGATAAGTAATTTTTAAAAATCTACATAAACCTCTTAATCAGCCAAAAACTGACAATTTCACAAGGGATTGAGAAGATAAAACACAAAAGATCCATGGGAGATACAAAACAGCAATTTCTAGCCTTGTTATGGTGAAATTCAACATAAAACTATGAACTTGTTAATGAATAGTAAATTGTCACAAAAAAAAAAGTGTTCAGTAGACAATATTATTACTGGTTTTCAAATGCGAAATATCTGGAATATGCACAGCTGTGAAAGAAAAATGGCAACACAGAAACAAGTAAAAGTAAAAGAAAGGAAAGGAAATTGAGAATTGTTGCAGAAGAAGAGAAAATCTGGGAAAGAAATAATGGCATACCTGAAAAAAGAAGAATAGTTGATTAGAAGATGAAGAATAGTTTATTTGGTTATAAAAAGATTTTTAAGATAAAATTGTAAAAAGAAAGAAAAAGGGTAGAGAGATTTGGAATGGAGAGATGCTATTGGATAGAAGAGATATAGGGAGCAGTGATGAGTGGTGCAGAGTTTTCCATTTTGCCATTTCTGTATTTCTTGCTTCTTCTTATTCATATTTCTTTTTATTTCTTGTGCTGCCCACACACACACAGCACAATAAATAATAATGAAATAAATAAATAATAAAACACAAATGGGTCCCACTCCCACCTCCATACACCAGTTTAATTTAGTTTTGGCTGAGTTGAGTCGGTTTATTGTTTTTATCGTCCAACTGACCTTTGATGGGTTGTCAGATAATCTGTAGTTATTTTCTAATAATAATAATAATAATATAATAATATTATTATTATTATCTCTTTTCAAATATTAATAAAATTCATAATATCGGGAATTCCAACCAACAGTTCACAATTTGTTACGAATTTTGGTTACCTACTCTTTTTTTTTTTTTGGATGAATAACCTACTCTTATATTTCCAAATATATTCAACTTTGCCATTATTACATGTCTTTTTTTTTATCCTTAAAAAAACAAACAAACTAAACTTTAGGGTTATGCATATGGATTAATCTATTTAGCTAAAAAAATATTGGCTAGAATATCATTAATAATTGGAAAAGTAACTAATAGGAGTAATACCCTTCTAACTATAATTTTATTATCTCAATTCAACGAAGTAACTCGGATGACAATGAGCATTTTGAAGGAATTGTTCTGGAGGTCAATCACTCTTGGTATGACTTCCACCAAGCGTAAATTCCTCTTAGACCAAAAATTATGCTTCTCAATCCTGACTCGGATTATTCTGAACTTCAAGTATGGGCTTAAAATACTGAGAGTCTTGGGACGAAACTCCTAAAGTAAGAATAATTTTATTATCTCACATTATTTTAATAATGTTATATTTCCAAGACTTTTAAATTTGAATATTTAATTTTAGTTATTCTATTGTTGCTTTTCATTGTGTGCACCATCAATGAAAATGGGTTGGAGGCTTTGAAGGTTGATAGGCAAAGACATATGATCATCAGAGTTCAATTTCTTGAAGGTAAAATCGGTTTTCCACATCTCACGGTTAATATTATATTATTTGTGTTGGAATTCTATTTTAATTTACTTTTGAAGATGATAAAATAATACAAAGTGTATTTTTGAAAAATTAAATTTAGAATTATTTGTGAATATCCACATAGTGCGTTTAACGGTTTCTAGAGTATGCAGAATATAGGATAAAACTTGTCTCTCAATACCGCTAATTCATACCATAAATGGTGGGACAAAAGGGAAGGTACAAAAGACTATCAGCAGATCATACCATATAAGGAAAGAAATTAGTACTACAACCGACCAATATTGCTCAGTACAGACCAAGCGAAAGCACTATTGGAAATCCCTTGCTGAGGACAAACAACTTCATCAACAGCTGAAAAGCAACTGATCCAAGGATCAGCACTTAACGGCTAGTCTTAGTGGAGCAGTATAAATAGAAAAAATCCTCACTCATGCAAGGTTACCAAGTTTTTACAGAGAAATCAAGCAAGAAATTTCAAGCTAGAACTTTCAAATACTCTGTAAAGCTTTTAGAAAGAATTCATAGAATTAGAACTTCAGTGTGTAAATTCTTTCTAAGTGTTGTGAATAGTTTTTATTCACTTGTGTTTTAGTGCTGCTGAAGGTAAGCAGTAGTTAGCTTAATATCTATTGAGAACTGTACTCAGTAGCATGTTAGATTAAGCTGTAAAGATTTGATTCCTAACTGAAAGGTCTCATAGTGAATTGAACTGTTAAGGAAAGGTACCTTGGGGACTGGACGTGGGGACTGGACGTAGGTACTGAAGGTAGGTACCGAACCAGTATAAATCAATGTGTTCTTATTTTTAAAACCTTTACTTACTGCTGAAATTTCCTTTTATCAATACCATACTGAGCACTCATTCTTATACTGAAGAATTCAGTCATCTACTGAATTTGGTATTGACCCAACCAGATTCTCAGTACCTCAGTACCAAAATTTTTTATTCTTTTTCTTCAGCCCCTTAAATTTTTAAAAGTGTCAATTCACCCCCTTTTGACTTTTTCGGCCATACTGGGATCCACATTTGGTATCAGAGCTCAACTCTGTACTTAAAGATTTAACCATCTCAGAGGAATGATCTCATAGCCAGCAACATCAGATACCTTCCCGGTAACGAGACTACTCAAATCCTTCCTAAAGGATTATTCATTACCAGACCCCCACTATTCTTTGGTTCGAACTACACCTTCTGGAAGAATAGGATGAAGAACTTTATCCAAGCTACTGATATGAGAGCCTGGATGGTTATATTGCATCGTCCTCATGTACCAATGAAGATATTAGAAAATGAAGATACTGTACCCAAATCTGATATTGAGCTCAATGAGTTTGATATGAGGAATCTCCAAACAAATTCCATGGCTATCAACATCCTCTATTATGCACTGGATGCAAAAGAGTACAATAAGATCTCATGATGTGAAACCGCTCAAGAGATCTAGAGAAAGCTAGAGGTTACTTATGAAGGAAATATGAAAGTCAAAGAACACAAGATCAATCAGCACATGCGTCAGTATGAGATGTTTGAGATGGTGGAAGGAGAAAAGGTTACTGAGATGAATGCTAGATTCACTAACATAGTGAATGAGCTGAAAAGACTTGGAAAGGTAATAACTGAAGAGGAGCAAGTGAAGAACGTCCTCAGAAGCCTCCCCAATAGCTGGCAGGCAAAGAAAACAGCTATTGAAGAAGTGCATGATCTGAGTAAGTACAGATATGATGATCTCATGGGTTCTCAATGACTCATGAAAGCACTATGAAGGCCTTAGATATTGTACTGAGGGTGGATAGTATTGAGTCTGAAACCCCCTCAGATGATAAAGATGTAGCAATGATCATAAGAAAACTGAAGAGAATGCTCAGAAAGAGAGGAAAGTTTCAGAAGCGAAACTTCAAGAAAAGTGATCAGTACAGAAAGGAATCCTCCTCGTCAAAGCCCATCACCTGTTTTGAATGTCACCAGTCAGGACATATTAGGTCCAGTTGCCCTAAGCTATTGAAAGAGAAAAAAGAAAGAAGAAAGGCAATAAAGGCAACACAGAGTGACAGTGATGATTCATCAGAAGATGAAGAAGCAAAGGAGGTAGCCAATGTTTGTTTCATAGCGAAGAATGCTGAGAGTGACTCAGAGTCTGAGCTATATACTAGAGAAACCAGCACCTCATGAGATGTTAAGGTAACTGACTCTCCCTTATCTATTGATGAACTTACTGAGTCAGTCTATGAGATACACGAGTGTCTCAAAGCAGTCATGAACAAATTAAAATTGATAAAGAAACAATGTACTGAACTTGAAAATGCAAACTCTGTTCTGAGTCTAGAGATCAGACTGCTACTGGAAAATAACTCATTACAGGACAACTCTATTAATCAGTTAAGATTACAAACTGATGAGTTATTACATAACAATAAACTTTTGAATAATAAAATTGATTCAGTAGTAAAAAGTACTCAGATTTAGTATGCCAGGAAACCCAATACGGGTTATAAGAAAAGGTATGTAAGGGCCTCTAACAGACGGCCTAGTAGGTATACTGAGTGTGACTACTGTCTGAGATCTTGTCACACCTCAAGAGTGTGCATAATAAGGAATGGCCAGACTACTGAGAAGTTAGTCTAGAGACCTAAAGCTAGCCCTATAGGACCCAACTCAGTTTGGTACCTAAAAACAAGCGATTCCTTACAGGTGAGTCTGAGATGTATGGAGAAGTCTACAATGTGGTACATAAACTGCGCATGCTTGAGGCATATAACAAGTGATGGAAGTCAGTTCATCACCTATACTAAGAAGAGAAATGGAACGGTCAGCTTCGGAGACAACTAAAAAAGAAAGATACTTGGGCATGGCACTATTGGAACGAGTCCTGCTATTGAGAATGTCTCCCTAGTCTCAGGTTTGAAGTATAACTTACTTAGTGTGTCCCAATAATGCGATAAAGGTTATAAATTCTTGTTTGAGTCACATGGTTGTACTGTAACTGATTCTGAGATTGAAAAAACAATTTTATTTGCCCCCTGTACTGAAAATGTTTTCATGATCGATCTAGTATTAAATTTGATAAAGATCACTTGTGTGATGCTTGTCAATTAGGTAAACAAACCAGAAATTCCTTTAAAAGTAAAAACGTAGTATCTACTAAAATACCACTTGAACTGCTTCACTTAGATCTTTTTGGCCCAATTCAACCAATGAGCTTAGGTAAAAAGAAATATGGACTGGTGGTTGTAGATGACTTTTCTCGTTTTACTTGAGTACTATTTCCCAGTAGTAAAGATGATTCTTTTGAACACTTTTCAATTCTTTACAACCGTATTGAGACTGAGAAAGATTTAAAAATTGCTCATATTAGAAGTGACAACGGGAGAAAATTCAAAAACCAATTCTTTGAAAATTTTGTAATAACATGGGTATAGATCATAACTTCTCAGCTCTTAGGACACCTCAACAAAATGGGGTTATTAAAAGGAAGAATAGGACCTTTGTAGAAATGGTCAGAACCATGCTTAATGAAAACAAACTTCCAAAATATTTTTGGGGTGAGGCTGTTAATACAATATGCTACATTCTCAATAGGGCTCTTATCAGACCCACATTAAGAAAACACCCTATGATCTATGGAAAGATCGAAAACCTAGAATTGGCTACTTCAAGGCTTTTGGATGTAAATGTTTTATTTTGAACACTAAGGAAAATCTTGGAAAGTTTGACTCTAAGTCTGACGAAGGGATTTTCCTTGGTTACTCAACATCCAGTAAAGCTTATAGAGTTTTTAATAAAATAACTTCAGTAGTAGAGGAATAAGTACATGTAGAGTTCAATGAAACTAACAATTCTATGCAGAAAAGAATGGAGACAGATAATGTTCATGAGAACTTAAGGATCAATGGTACTGAGCATGATACTAATGAGTAGACTACAGCAGCTCAGCATGGTACTGAAGCCAGAATAAACATCAGTCATCATACTGAGGATAACTTAGTAAATACAGTATTCAATTCCGATGCTGAAGGTATGGATACTGAAACTCAGTTCAATAATCTTCATCTAACCTAGACTACAGGAACCTCTCAACAGACAGGTGACATTATTGGAACCCAAGAGGAAGATGACAATGCAGGATTCCCAAGAGAAACAAGATACCACAGAAGTCATCCTCCAGAGAATATTATTGACCAGCTGAGAACCGTATGATAACAAGGGCCCAACTGAACATATGATTTGGAAATGTGGCATTCGTATCAATACTAGAGCCAAAGACATTCAAAGATGCTGAACATGATGAATACTAGATGATAGCGATACAAGAAGAGTAAGATCAGTTCAAGAGGAACAAAGTGTGGGATCTAGTACCCAGACCCAGAGGCAAATCAATTATTGGAACAAAATGGGTCTTCAAGAACAGGCTTGACGAGTCAGGTAACATTGTTAGGAATAAAGCCAGAATGGTGGCACAAGGGTATAATCAATAAGAGGGTATTGATTATGGTGAAACCTTTGCCCCAGTAGCTAGGTTAGAAGCTATTAGAATCCTGTTTACTTTTGCTAGCCACATGGGTTCTAAGCTTTTTCAAATGGATGTCAAAGCGCCTTTCTCAATGGTTATATTGAGGAAGAAGATTTTGTCAAACAACCTCCTGGCTTTGAGGATCATCAGTATCCAGACCATGTTTTTAAGCTTAGAAAAGCCCTCTATAGTCTAAAACAGGCACCTCATGCCTGGTATGAGAGACTGACCAGTTTTCTGATTTCTAAGGATTTCAGTAGATGCAAAGCTGATACTATCCTTTTTATAAAGAAAAAGTCTCAGTATATACTGCTTGTTCAGATATATATTGATGATATTATCTTTAGTAGTACTAATGAACTTATGTGTAAAGAGTTCAGTAGTTTCATGCAAGCTGAGTTTGAAATATGCCTGATGGGAGAATTGAACTTCTTCCTAGGGTTACAAATCAAACAAACCAAAAATGACATTTTTATTAATCAGTCTAAGTGTATCTGAGAGATACTGAAGAAATTCGGTATGAAAAACTGTAAGTCAATCAGTACTCCTATGAGCTCAGATACGGTACTGAGTGAAGATAAGTCTGGACAATAAGTTGAACCCAAGCTCTATCGTGGTATGACTGGATCCTTATTGTACTTAACTGCCAGTAGACCTGATATACATTTCTCAGTATGTTATTGTGCACGTTTTCAATCTAACCCAAAGGAATCACATCTAACTGCTATAACACGTATATTAAGGTATTTGTATAGCACAATAGATATAGGTTTGTGGTATCCAATCAACTCAGACATCAAGCTGATGGGGTATACTGACGCGGATTATGGGCGAGATAGACTGAAAAGGAAAAGCACATTAGGAGGATGTCATTTCTTTAGAGAGTTCTTAGTGTCATGGTTCAGTAAGAAGAAGGCCTCAGTAGCCCTCTCAACTACTGAAGTCGAATACATTACTGCTGAAAGCTGTGTAGCTCAGCTCCTATGGATAAAGCAACAGCTCGAAGATTTTGAAATCAGATCAGAAGCTATTGAAGTTAAGTGTGATAACATGAGTGCTATTGATCTGTCCAAGAATCCAGTTCAGTACAGCCGCATGAAGCATGTCAGTATCAGACATCACTTTATCAGAAATCATGTCCAGAAGGGAGATATCAAGCTTATCTATGTTCCTACTGAAGATCAGCTGGCTAACATTTTCACTAAGGCACTGAGCAAAGACAAATTCAACACTCTCAGAGGGGCTATTGGGATGACCAACCCTCTTCAGTAACTTCGTACACTCCTCAATCCCTATTATTTATTTATCACTTGTATTATTCTTCTAAAATACCACGTATTGTACTGACACGTATGCATCATCATTACTGCTTTCTAATCAGTATCATTTCCCAAGAGAAGTCTTAAATGCTTTTACAGCTAATATAACTCTTTGGGTGCATCAAACGGCTATATGCCATTTCAGTTTCAATTCCAAGGGTATTTCATCTTTTCCAGACTGAAAACCTCTATAAATAGTCTCTCTTAAAACCACTTTCCCACTCTCTGCTTTATTTTTCTCTCGAATCTCTGTTCTTTTACTTTCTCAAAACCCTAATCCTTTCACTCATTTTCTCTGCCATGGGTAAGCGCAAGAATCTCCAAATATCTAATGACCTTGTTCTTTCTAGATCAAGTCATACTTACCCCAATATTCGCTCCTGCTCTGTTCTTAAACCCAAAACCTTTGAGTATTCTTACATCTCTACTACTAAGCCCTACAAGACTTAGATTCGCCGCCAACAATGGTAGTCATTCTTCAACATCTAGTCTCCTGCCTTTGAGGACCTAATCCTCAAGTTCTATGGCAACATGATCACAGACAACATTCAACAAGACTGCTTTCACACTTTGGTCCATAGCACTAAGATAACTATCACTCCAAATGTACTGGCTGACATTCTAGATACTGAAGATAATGACACCATACTTAGAAAGCTTGGGGATGAGAAGAAGGTCAAGCAGTTTGACCCAAAATACCTGTTGCCAGAGGGGCTAACTGGAGAAATAATTGCCACCCATTTGCCAAGAGAGGCAAGGCTCGCTTACTTTCTCACTGCTCAATAGCTCGTACCTAAAAGGTTCAATAACAACTCGGTATCTCACTTTGAACTGTGTATCATTTGGCACCTGTTAGAGAACAAGCCACTGAACTTGCCTATTCTGATCATCAATCAGATGACTCAGCCCAAACATTTTCTTCCTTATGGATGCTTGATTACTGAAATCCTCCAGTACTTTGCTATTGAACCAACTGATGAGATGACGCCATGGACTGACTCAGTCATTAGTGAGAAGGTACTGACCATGCTGGAATACAGCAAACCTTATGTGCCAAAGGAGAGAGAACCTAAGGAGAAGGAACAAAAGAAGAAGGAACCAAAGGAAAAGGAGCCAAAGGAGAAAGCCCCAAAGGAGGCTCCACCTGCCAAACTCCTTAAACCAAATGAGCCTAAGTCTGACAAGACCAAAGGGGTAAACTTCAAGACTCCTGTGAAGAATCCTGTCAAGATGCACAAATCCAAGAAGGCTGGTAAGCATCCTGCTATTGAGGACAAATCCTTCGATACTGAGACTGAGGGCGAAGAATTAGCTGCATTGCTCAGACATGTTCAGTGGCACCCAGAGGGGTCTCCATCCCCCAATACTGAGTTGCCTCCTCTCCATCAAGCTCTTATTGAGCAATTCTTTCATCCAGCTCTTGTATTACCAACTATTGAGTATGGCCCTTCACAAGATAATCCTTCTGGATTCAATCCTTCTACTGATTCTCCAATCAATACTGATCCTCCTACTCAAACTCTCGCCATTTAGAAAGTCATTCCTTCGAATACCGAAGTAATA
>CAOJCR013777304.1:0-10726 GCA_948330485.1 Euphorbia neoarborescens | reverse complement strand
TAATATATATTATTATTATATAAGTTATATAATATAATAATAAATTTAAAAAATTTTATCAAAATTATTTACGGATTCACATCACTTGACACACAACTTACTCGTATTTTATTAAACAAAAAGTTGGCTATAAAAATAATTGAAAAATCACACGTACTGGCCGTCATGAGATGTTCAATAGTGCATGAGTGAATAGTCTATATTTATACAATACATATCATATTACATTAATAATATTATCACATAAAATATTTTAAAATTTAGTATTTATAATTAACCCACAGTATTTATAGTATAATTAAAATTTAAAATATTTGTATAGTGTTTATATTTATAAAATTTTTGTATTAGTGGGTTAATGTTGATTTGTTATGTATTAATCTTTTCTAAACGGGGACGGGGATCCCCGCGGGGAACCCGTTCCCCATTAGGGGCAGGGACGGGATTAGAAGATTGGCCCCGTTTATTTAACGGGGCGGGGATGGGGATCCCAATTTAAAATTGGGGTGGGGATGGGATTGCCAATCCCCGCCTCGCCCCGCCCGGTTGACAACCCTACCTCATCCTCACAAAGGAAAAGCTTCATAAGCTTCTCCTGGACCTCGGGCTTATCCATATGACGGTCACCCCACCGACGGCCGAAAACAATATCCCCACTGTCCTTCCCGCCATAGGAGAAGACGCTCCTAGCCACCTCTCCCATGCTGGCACTGGCGGCTCTCCCGCCACTCTGACCAGAAGTGATGTTGGCCATCCCATCGCCACTCTGACCTGAGGAGACCGGAAATATACAGGCGTTCTTCCTTCGGAGAGAGCCCTCCGATGCCTCATCCACATTCTTAGTCACCTGAAAACGAGGGGGGGTAGCAGACCTCTACTGAGACATAGAAGAAACAACTCCCTTAGTTGCATCGTCTCCCTAAACAACAAGGACGGCAGTTAAGGAAAACAAAAGGAAACGAGAAATGCATAAAGGACAGCTAGGAAAGATGGACTCACTTGCTCTAGCCGACTCCTCTTGACAGACAGAGCATCCTTTCCTATTTCCTCCCGCCGCTCCTAAATCCTAACGCCCCCGGAAGAACGAATAGAAGCGGGCACGGATTTTTTGCTCGTATCTGTAGGACCTTTCCCCTTCTTGTCGTCATCCCTCTTTCACCCAATGGTCCGCACAGATTGGAACGCCGCTACAGCGTCACTCAACAGGTCAAATGTGGACTTACCTGAAAACCAACAAACATGAAAAATCAAACGACAAAGAAGAAAAACCTGTCGACATATTGTGATAAATAATCGAGGAGCCCTCCCCCGTCACAATCGCCACCCCAGAAAGAAAGGCCTGTACCACCTCCGGTTGAGTCTACTTCCCGTCATACACCTTCTGGTACTTCTGAAAGAGGAACACTTCCTTACCCACCAAGGAAGGGGGAACCCACTTATCCTTCTTGCCTTTCGCTAACCAGGCGGTAGGAAGCTCATGGGCACCCTCCCGCCGCCTAAGGAAGAAAAACTTATCTTTTCACCATTTCAAGTTGGACGGCTTCCCACGAAACTTCACATACGCCCTCCTTTTATTAAAGGTGAAATGGTCATTTACTAAATGCGGAGACATCAATTCATGGCACATCGACGATGTCAACGCCCCTCCCAGATCAACGAGTTGGTGATGGGTCGCCATGATGTCAGCATGGGCGTTAAGATAAAATTGGGCGACGAGAATACCATAGAAATCCAGAAGTTCCTCCAGGCGGTCCTCCCAAGGGTAGTAAAACCCCATCAGGCAATGTTCTGCGTACACAGTAAAATAGCCAGACGGGGGCACATTGGCACAATTATCCCTACCCGACAGCAAATACTCCGCTCCCTGCAACCACTCCAGGTGCCCCAACTTCCGCTTAAACCATTGGGCGTGAGGGGCACAGGCAATATTCTCCACCGGTTCGGTGTTAGGCCTTTCGTACTCTCCCTCTACCTCTCCAGTTACTAACTGATCAGAATCCTTACCCATATCACAATCACTATCAAAAGAAAGTTCCACCACCACAGACGGTTTCTTTTCGGCCACTTTGACTTGTTTCCTCCCTGCTAGCTTTTTTCGGTGAACTCGAAACTCCTCCCTACGGCGGCGATAACAGCGAGTGTTGAACCTAGCCTTAGAAATCTCCAACAAATCTTCGAGCATACAAAGTTTCCACCGATCTTCAGTTCCATGGCCAAAACTCCGGCGAAAACACTCAAACACAGCAGAGCTCTCTCAACAGAAAAGACGGCAAAATGGGTAAAACGAAAGGAAACCTTCCCTTTTATAGGCCTCCACCAGCAAACGCATTAAATAACGTGAAGTTTATTTTCAAACGCAACCCTGACACGTGTCACGTTCGGACAGGCCACAGTTATAGCTATCATTACGCAAGCTGTAACCTACCACTCCGTTCTAAAAAACCCAACCGTCTCTGACAAAAAGGAAACACGCATCACACACTCATTGGCCCGCTGCTTGCATAAGCAAACACGATCTTCCATAAACCCTAAAGGTTAACACACAAAAGGGGAAGACAATCGACCTTTTCTCCAGAAGCCCAAGGCACCGCGAGCAATATACCGCCGGTTGTAGTCTCTTTCGTGCCACGCCTTGAAATCCTAAAAAATTTCCACACTTCAGGGGGGGTGGGGGGGGAATCCTGATAACACAGTAGATACCACGTGCCTGGCTCTAACCAGGCACATGACCATGAGAACAGATGCCGCCACAGTTCCATGGAAAAGGGGCGTGAGAACAAGGCTTGAACTAACGGACAATGATGGCCGAGCAAGCGCCATATGTTGGTGCCCCACGCCACTTTCAGAAAGAGAAAGGAGGTACCACTGCATTTAATGCGACATTAAATGCACGAACAGGGCAAGGCCCAACAAGACGGAAGGAGGCTCAAGTCAGGAAAAGAACTCCGGAGCAGGTGAACCAAGGCAACCACTCGTCAGGTTACCAGCTGACACAACCATACAAAGCCATGCCTCAAGCAGCCCAATAATACCTTGACACGTGGGCAGGTCAGGTCACTATATAACCACAAATTCACCAACAGGTATGAAAACTAACCATAAAAACTCTTGACTCCCAGACAAATATTTCTTTTTCTCTCTATTTGACTTAAGCACCGGAGGAAAATCGCCGGAGACACCTCCCTCTGGCTAATTCCTTATTTTTACAGATAATTGGATCATCGTCGAGTCAAGGACATACCTCATAGCACACATAAGCTATCAGTCTGTAACAAGTTACATGCACATGAATATATTGATACGAACAAGAAAAAAATTATTAATTAGAAATATGGAATCAATATGAGAAACATATGTGTAAATAACAAAAGTGAATATGAGTAAATTTACAAATATTAAAATTATAAAATAGATTGTATGATAAATGTAAAGATAAATAATAATAATAATAATAATAAATAAATAAAATTGAGAGTAAACTTAAAAATAATTATATAGTTTAAGGGGTTTCAAATTGAGGATGGTATTTAAAAAAAACACGATTTATTGTTTTAATCATTATAAAATAAGGGCAAGTAAAATTAAATTATTGTATTATATAAAATATGTATGTTCATTTTGAATAACATTTTTTTTATATTTTTTTTATTGAAAAAGATAGTCCATAAAATAATGTATAATCAATTACAGCCCTAAGTAAAGGTGGACAGATATGAACCAAATCTCCCTACGTGTAGAAGAATCAGCAACACTATCTAACACAAGAGCTACCTGATTTACAGACCTACTAACCAATAATAAAGTGAAAACACGCAAAAATTAGACAGCAAACTACTTACAATCCTCAATCACTAACCCTACAGGCCTTATAGAGTACTTGCTACTCCTACGCAGGACACTTCCAAACTCAAACCAATCAAGTATTTAGCGATGAACGACCGTCCAGGTATACATGCACTCTAAGCTTCAGAAATTGTAAAATCCCTTAAACTCTGTATTCTAGGATCAGATAGCTGTTGAAAGGAAGAGAAAGAGGACATGACCCAAATCAATAGGCCGAAGACGAGTACAAGAGAAGGCACGGTAATGGCAACGGGCACATCCGTACCCACTAAATCTCAGTAGCGCTGCCAGAAAGAAAAGAAAGCCAGAGGCTAGGCACTTGCAATAAACAAGACATGCCTCAAAACCACAAAAACAAAACACACATTGCCAAAAACAGCAAGACACACAAACCACAGCCCCACCACACCTCAGCTGGGAATCACCACCCCACCGCACCAGAAACACTACCCTGTAGCGTACAACCACAGACCGACACCGACGCCCTTCCATGAACGCGAACAATGCCACGCAGAGCCAACAACCTCTAGCGCCCACCACCGTTACCGTAAAGATCGGAGTGCCGCACCCAATCGGCGAGAACAACGGGCTCAAACCAAAGAATCAGGCGATGAAGCGAAAGCGGCAGGTGAAACCGAATCAATGGCAGGAGAGGAGCTCGGATGCGAAAAGGAGAGCCAGAAAACTAATTGGAAGAGAGTAGAAGGACGAGAAGGAAGGGAATCACAGCGGCGCAGCCCCAAATGGTAAAGGTCAGGGACCGTGCCAACGAGACACGTCGAAATCGCTCAGATACTGTTGATAAATTTTGAAAGCTTTTAAAAAGCAAAGATATATTTTTTAATATCCTAAAATTTTAAAAAATCCAATAAAATAGAAAGTCTTTTGAAAATATTTAAATTTTAATAGAAAATTCTTAAATAATAAATATATCTCGTGTAATAGCTAAATAAATAAAAGTATTTTCAGTCATTTTACAATTATTTATGTAAAAATGTAATTTGTTTTATTTTTTTTATAGTAATAAAAATAATAAATTATGTTTTCTTTTAAATTGTTCTCGATTTGAAAATATCCTAAACTATAAGATTTATTTTTAAAATTTACCCTGAAAATGAAATTCTTATAAGTTTTAATTAATCAACAAATCAACATCTCATAAATTTAGAACTTATCAGAAAAATATCATCTACAAAAAGATTTTGTTATTTATACAAATCATAGGAGAGGAAACTCTAGCTTTAAAAAACTTGTGTGGTAGTTCAATAAATTATATAAAATTCAAAAACTTATTAAAATATTTCAATTTCGGAAAAAATATCATATAAAATACATTTCAAAATAAATCACACGATAACTTTTTAATGTATCCATGCAATGTACTAATAATATATTAATTATTGAAAAAAAACTCGGTAGAATTTTCCAAAAAAGGAAGAAAAGAAATAAAAAGCTAAGCAAGAAAATCAAATGAGCAATTGAATATCCACCAAATATTGCTATTAAATGCGGATAAAATGGCAATAAGACAAAACTAGAAGGACAAAAATGGTAAAATAAGAATAACAACATAACAGCTCAGATTCAAGTCAACTAACAGCTGCTTATTGTTAGCTAGTTCTGCTATAATACGCCGTTGCACTCGGAATCAATACCTTCCGTTTCCAACTCTAACCCCAACTCTTTAAAATTAAAAGTTAAAAATTAAAAACTAAAAATCTCTGCTTTTTCGTTTTTTTACCATTTCTCCGACCACCGGTCCACCACCACCGACCTCTTTCACCGATCACCTTTTAGCCCTTAACAGTCCTTTTTCTTCCCTTTTTAAATAAACCATTGTTAACTCGGATTTCTCTCTTTTTCTCTAAACCCAAGTCCCCCTCTCTGTTTTGTCTCTTGGACTTATTGGTACTTTCTCTTTCTTTTCCTCTGTCTATCTATTTCAGTTCTCTTTGCTTTGAAATTCTCTTTCCGTAGCATATCGGAATATTCTGAAAATCCCAAGTTTTGATTTCTTATTTAAAGAGATTAATTGGGATTGGGGATTTTGATTGTTGTTCTACATTTCGGAGGTTTTTTCTTTCCTGAGGAATGGTGGTGAAGATGATGAGGTGGCGGCCGTGGCCGCTGTTGGGTCCTCGGAAGTACGAGGTTAAACTGGTTGTCCGCCGGATGGAAGCGTGGGATCTGGTGAAGGAGGCTGGAGAAGACAAGGAAAAAGGGTCCGGCAGATTAACGGTCGAGATTCGATGGAAAGGTCCCAAGTTTGCGCTGAGTTCGTTTAGGCGGACGGTGAAGAGGAATTTCACCAAAGAAACGGAGGTTTCCGGCGGGGAAAACGGCGTCATTGAGTGGGATGAGGAATTTCGGAATCTCTGCACTTTATCCCCTCAGAAAGAGAATGTATTTCACCCTTGGGAGATCGCTTTTACCGTCTTCAATGTATGTGTCTATCTCCCTTCTCAATCCTTTTCATTTTGTTGTTATTCTCAAAGAATTAAAAGGGTTTCTTTTTCTGATTGAAAAGTTCCAATTAGTAAGATAAAGATAAAGTTTATTTTTTCAAAATCTTTGTACTGTTGCATCCTTTTTGTCAGGATGTTTGACAGATAGATTGTTTCTGTTCAGAGTTGACAGTTGGGGTCTGATCGGATCATCCGTTCATGTGGGACCGTTAATGATTTTGAACACTCCGTTTCAATTTCTCTGTTTAATCGATTCAAATTTCTTACCTGATCTTTAGGATTCATCTCTTTTGTTGAATAATCATGGTTTTTCAAGGCAGTTAGATCATTTTCTTGTTGAATTCAGGGCGCGAATCGAGGGCCAAGGAACAAGGTTCCTGCAATCGGAATTGCTGTGCTGAATCTTGCTGAATATGCTTCTACTGCTGAACAAAAAGAGTTGGAGTTAAAGCTCCCTCTTTTACTCCAAACCGGTGCTCTCGAGCCTCAACCCTTGCTCTGTGTATGTGTTGTCCCTTGCTGAATTTGCCTGTGTTGTCAGTATTTGATTTTGTTGTTTTAAATTATTGCTTCGAAATTGCAGATATCGCTTAGCTTATTTGAAATGAGAACTACTCCGGAAGAGCCATCACAACGCGCGGTGGTTCCTGATCCATTGCTGCCTCATGCAGCTGAAACTGCTGCGCCCGAAAAGGATGAACTTTCTGCTATTAAAGCTGGTCTCAAGAAGGTAAAGATATTTACCGAGTATGTATCCACCCGGAGAGCTAAAAAAGCTTGTCATGAGGAAGAGGGGAGCGATGGTAGGTGTTCTGCCAGGAGCGATGATGGCGATTATAATTATCCATTTGATACGGACTCGATTGAAGATTATGAGGAAGGGGAATCAGATGAGATGAAGGAGGAGTCTAGTATTAGTGTTAGAAAGTCGTTTAGTTATGGCACACTGGCGTATGCAAATTGTGCCGGAGAGTCATTGTATTCTGATATGAGGAAAAACGACGATCTCGAGGATTGGGTTTATTACAGCAATCGCAAGTCTGATGTTGGCTGTTCATCCACGTCCGAGGACTTAACTCAACCGTCTGAGCCATCCTTGTTTCAGAGCTCAAAACGCAGCATACTGCCTTGGAGGAAGAGGAAGTTGAGTTTCAGGTCCCCTAAAGCCAAAGGAGAGCCATTGTTGAAGAAGGCTTATGGAGAAGAAGGTGGCGATGACATTGATTATGATCGGCGGCAGCTTAGCTCTGATGATGCTGGTCCTCTTGGGGTAAGATGTTCGGTAACTCGGTCCTTATTCAATAGAATTGGATTAAATTCCTTTTTAACTAGAATTGCTTATTGATGGGAACTTGCTTGCAGCTTCACAAGGCAGATGAAGATTCATCTGCTAATCGATCGTCAGTTTCTGAGTTTGGAGATGACAATTTCGCGGTTGGCAGTTGGGAAAACAAGGAAATAATTAGTCGCGATGGACACATGAAGCTTCAAACTGAGGTATTCTTTGCTTCAATCGATCAGCGAAGTGAACGCGCTGCTGGTGAAAGTGCATGCACTGCTCTTGTTGCTGTGATTGCTGATTGGCTTCAGAACAATCATGATACGATGCCTATCAAGTCACAATTTGATAGTCTTATCAGAGAAGGATCGTTGGAATGGAGGAACCTATGCGGGAACGAGACATACAGGGAGCAGTTTCCAGACAAACACTTTGACCTCGAAACGATTCTCCAAGCCAAAATACGCTCCTTCTCTGTTGTTCCGGGAAAGTCGTTCGTTGGGTTTTTCCACCCTGATGGAACGGATGAAGGAAGGTTTGAATTTCTGCACGACGCCATGTCGTTTGATAGCATATGGGATGAGATCAAATCAGAACAAATTAACCGCAGTGAAGAACCTCGGGTCTATATCGTGAGTTGGAACGATCATTTTTTCATCCTGAAGGTTGAACCGGACGCTTACTACATCATCGACACGTTAGGCGAAAGGCTGTATGAAGGGTGCAATCAGGCATACATCTTGAAATTTGACAGAAATACAGTCATTCACAAATTGCCAAACGGCGCGCTTCCTTCTGACGAGAAAGCTACAGGCGACCAGCAGATTGTGGCCATTGCTACAGAGCCAAAGACCCAGCAGTTGATTCACAAAGAAGAAGTCTCGTCCACATCACGGGCACTGACATTAAGCCCCGAGGAAGGAATGAAGAACGAGGAAGAAGGGGAGGTTGTGTGCCAAGGACTGGACTCCTGCAAGGAGTATATAAAGAGCTTCTTGGCAGCGATTCCAATCCGTGAACTGCAAGCAGATATGAAGAAAGGCTTAACGGCATCAGCCCCTCTTCATCAGCGTTTGCAAATCGAGTTCCACTACACCCAATGCCTACAAGCATCACCGGAAGGAAGTGTGATTAGTCTAACCTGTCATAATTTGTTAATGGATTGATTTCTTAGTATGGTAATGGGATCGGATTAACAAATGTACTACCTAATCCTCATTGAAAAAGTTAGCTTTTTGAATGGAAGACTAATGAAATGTAGCTTTCAGACATGTAAGATGTCAAATTTTCTTTTGTAGCTTTTTGACATTTTCCGAGAAATTCCTGTAAGGAAGAAAATCCAAGCATTGTGGCAGGTCTTTTGTGATGTCAAGTTCCTATACAAAAGCCATAAATCAAACCCTTTATGAATTTCTGATTTGGTGTATAAATCAGAGAAGAGATTCTTGTGGTTGAGTTGATATTTTTTTGTTGGAACGAGTTATTCTTTCTCTAGTAATAGGAGAATTTTTACTATATATCGAATAAGGCCGAACACAGTACAACAAAAGGATAAACTGAGTTTTTAAAAATTTAAGCAAATAAAAATTCAATTAAAAAATGCTCAGACCTTTGGAGAAAAGAAGTTAAAGTAGGGCAATTTCTCAGTATGTTGAGAATAGTTACTAATCAGTTCGAACTGACTTCAGTAGGAAGATTGAAGATAAATGTATCTTCAGTAAGATCGGTTGCTTAGCACAACAAGGTTCAATATCACATGACTGTTTTAGAAGGCTTTTTTGAGTTTAGTACTGTCTGTGCTCATCAGTAGCTATTAAAGTTAGATTTCAGCAGGACAGTAAGATGTAAATTCAGTAATGATATTAAGCAGTAAGGATAAATAAAGAGATTAAGGTTCAGAAAATAATACTCAATTATTTATACAGGTTCGGCACACACTTGCTTACGTCCTGTCCTCAAGGTTTCGTCCCTTGAGAGTTCAATCCACTAAGAATTCTTTCAAGGTAGAATTCAAACCTCTATACAACTTAGACTAATCTGCTTGACAAAATATTTAGAGGTGTAAAACGGTTCAGATGGTTTTTTATAACTAATTTTGATTTTAAATAAATTTTAAATTTTACTTTTGAATTTAAAATAAAAGACAACTTATACAAATTAAATTGAAAGCCAAATTTTTTTAAAAAAAAAAAGAGGACGATCCCTCGATAATTTTATTAATTTTTCTCACTTATGACGGAGAAATACCGTGGTTATAAATAAATAAGTAAAATTAGAGGCTAATAAATTAAATAAATATTACAAAAAATTAAAAAAAAAAATAACAACTTATTCATTTTCGGAAGTGGACGAAGGAAGTTCAGTAATAATTTCGTCGTTTTCCTCTGTAGAAAGTTGTATTATTTTAATGCTAAGTAATTTTTGAATCCTATCTTTCGCTCTCGACCAATCATCAACATAAACTTGCGCTTTTAATGAGGAGCTAGACAATGAAGATCTTCGTTCATTAAGAATATTGCCTCCACGGTTAAAAATTTACTCCACGGCTACGGTAGATGTGGAAACGAGTAACACTTGTAAAGCAACTTTCGCCAAAGTTGAAAATGCAATATGATATTGCTTCCATCATTCTAAAATCTTAAAATCATCACGATGCTCAAAAGAAGTTGTTAGATAAACATCAAGCTTGGTAGTATAAAGAGAGGAAGTAGTCCTCGATCTTTTCCGCCTATCCGACATAAATTGAGATCCTAACCTTAATCTAGCAGATGAGCTAGTCAGAAGTGAGAAGGCGGATGATGAATCACCACCACCACCACTAGGAGGTTGAGGAGAACAAGAAGAAAATAATTTACTAAATACATTTCTAACTTTAGTAATAATTAGCGAAATATTAACAGATTCATAATTTTCTAAATGCAATAAAGAACAATAATGCTTGAGAATTTCTTCTAGCATTTCAAATTCATTTGTTATCTTAGGATAAAAAATAATTGCAATAAGATAAATATCAGGAATAAATTTATAATAAGCTAACCATTTTGATTTTATTTCTATAATTGCATGCTTAATTAAATATATGTTTTCACCTTTACTAAATGCACCAGCTATATTTAATATTTATTCTAAAAATTCATGA
>CAOJCR013772590.1:0-14734 GCA_948330485.1 Euphorbia neoarborescens | reverse complement strand
ATGTGCTAATAGTTGAGCTTAGTAAGTTGATATTCATGCTTATGTTGATAAGTCGGGTTCTAATTATGAATCATATAGGTTTTGAGTGTTGGTTATTTATAAACTTGCAGTTACAATATTGATGTTGTTTTGTAATTGGGAGAATTGAATTATGGATTTCGTGGAAGTAAATGATAACTTTAAATTGAGATTTGTTAGTAAAGGCGCAATTGTAAATGATGAATATTTTTTATTGGAATAAGTATTCAAAAGTTGTTTTGAAAAGTTTATTCTGATAATTTTGATAGAAAGGTATCCAAAAGCTAGAAGTAAGGATTATATATGATATTAGAGTGAAGTTGTTACGCTTGGCTTTATGATGCTAAAAAATTATGAGTTAGGCTTATCTTTCAAATCTTTAAAGTTGATTGCCGGATTAAGAGACTTTTGAGATTTTGCATAAACTTTTGATTAGATTTGGATATTAAGGTTATTAGGTTGTAATTGTAAGTGATGGATATTTGAAGTATTGGGTTAAGAATATGATTCGAGTGTGATTCTGAAAATGATAGGTGGAATTTTTTATTTGATGTCAATATATATATTTATTAAGTTTACATTGAGTTATCAGGGTCTCGAAGTATAGATTCGAATTTTATTTCCGTAGGATTGTTGAATTCAAAGGAAGAATCCAAGGTTGAGCTATTAAATTGAATTGTTGAGAGATTTTATAGCTTATTTTGGAATTTCGAGGATGAAATTTCTTTAGGGGGTAGATTGTGACATCCCGACTTGGGAGTTATAAGTTTATATCATACAGATGTTAATTCGGATGTTTGAAATCGAGAATTTAGAGTTTAGATTGATTTTTAAGAGGTTGAAAGTAAAAAATTCATAAAATTTAATTGAGGTTTTGACAGGTGAAAATGAGTTTGAATGGTATATTGATAATTTATAGTTGATTTTATGGTTATTTAAGGTATTTTAAACTTGCATAAGGTTGCCTCGGGTTTCATTTGAGGTTATAATCGAGTTTGGGATGTTTTGGAAATTGGAAATGAATTTGACAGCATAGCAGCACGGCGTGCTAGATGGTTAAACACGGCGTGTTATGATGATTTCATCCAAAATTTGAATTTCTGGGAAATGTGGTTGAGCACGGCGTGCTAGGGACTCAACACTGTGTGTTGAGTAAGTCAACATGGCGTGTTGAGCTAAAACAGGGACTACTTGACTGGGTCTGTACCTTTTAATTGTTTTTACGCCAACACGACGTGTTGGAAGGCCAACATAGTGTGCTAGCCAGTTTTTCTCATGATGGTTTCTGTTTTCTTAAGAAACATGCCGACGTGTTAGACACAGCACGACATGTTGACGAGAATTCCAGTGATAATTCTGGATTTTTCTTGAATTTTCTAATAAGTTTCAAAAGATATTTTGTTTTGAATATAAAAGGAGAGAATTTTGGATTGAGGGGAGCTCTAACTCATGCCTCCCTTCTCCATTGTTCCTCCTCCTCTTCTCTTTGCCTTTTTCTATTTGTTCTTCCGAAATCTTTATACTTTGATTTGAGTTCGTCGCAGAGGGTTATGTTTGGAATCAAGAAGCTCCTTTCGGGATGGAGGAGTTGAAGCGGTTTATGGTTGGAATTCGGGCTCCTTAGTGGTTTTCTTGATACTTCTTGACTTGTAAGGGAATATTTATATTTATTTGATTTAAGTTTTGCTATAAGTTGAATTCTGATAATTGATTTTGATTTTTGATATTGATTCAATTATAGCTTTTAAGCTATTGAGATTGTGTTGGAATTTAAGATTTTTGATTTTGAATTTTAGATTTAGAAGAGTATGAGTTTTATTATTGATAGGAAACTTTTGATAATTGATTTTTATTTTGGTTTTGATATATAAGGAATTGATTAATATTATGGGAATTTATATTTGATTTTGAAGTATAAGGATTTGAGTTTGAATTGAAAGTAGGTTGAGTGAAATTGTTTTGGATTTTTGGATAGTGTTTTTGAGTATAAAAAAGGAAATTGAATTTTTAGTTTGGAATTATGGATATATTGAATTTTGGAATTTGATTATTGAGTTGATTTGATTATCAAATTGAGAATATTAATGAATTGATTTTTAAGCATGGATATATTGTTATGTTTTAAGTACTGATTTTGAGTATAGAATTTGAATTATTGAACAATGGAAATAGGATTAATTTGGAATGTTTTAAGGGAAATATCCATCTAGGCGGGTCCGGGATTGATTTTATTGTTAAGACCTATCTATTTAGAGATAGGCCTGAGTGCACTCAACCGAAGTCCTATCGTTGCATGGCAGGGTAGAGTTATGTAAGTCCATACGTTGATAGGCGGCTCATAGAGATCTCGATCGTCTTGGTTCTTAGCATCAAGGTAATTGCGTAAGACCACGTGAGACTGATTTATTTATTTGGCTTTATTTGATTAGTTGGGGACGAGTCTAGGATGGATGAATTGTGATACGATATTATGATTAATTTTGGATTTTAAAGTTTATGTTATTAAATTAAGTATTGATTATATTTTCGTTGATAGATTTATAAAGTTATTGATGTTCAATTGGCTTTTTATTAAATTGAATATTAAGAGGTCGGAATGTAAATTTATATAAGTTTATATTATTGATTTTGAGAGTTGACTATGTTTTAATATATTTTGAAACTAAGTTATAATAAATTTTAATTATGCTAAATATTCACTTACTGAGACATAAGTCTTACGTTTTGAGTTTTTAACATGTTTTCAGGAAAGGAGCCCAGTTTTGTGTAGACATGAGTTCAGGAGGTGATGGTCGGGCCACTGGAAGGTTGTCAAAGGATTAGTTTATTTTGAATATTGTTTTAAGTTTGGTGTTGTTAAAGTTTTAATTGTATTTTATTAAAGTACCTTGGGCTTTAAGAAGAAATTCTTGTTGGATTGTGAATCTAACTAAATGTTTTTATTTTTTATTTTTTTGGTTACAGAAGGGGTTAAAACCCAAAGAAGAAACTAGTCACTCGAACAGAAGCGAGAAGTACAAACACCATTCTTATCCACAGTAATAATAGACTGTAGCCTTACAGGAGAGTCACCAAACTCTTCGTAGCCCAAATCTGGAGTTCCCGCGAAATTCGCCAACCAGTCTGCCGCACCATTCCCTTCCCGATAAATATGATTTATCAAAATTTCCCAGGGATTGTTTATCAAATCCATACATTTGTCAAGAAGCCAGGCATAAGGGTGTAACTTGCTATACTTTTTATGGATCAGCTTGACAACAGTAAGAGAATCAAGATCACAGACAATATTTCTGAACCCGGCTTTCCATGCTAACTCCAACCCCAAATATAGACCCAAAATTTTTGCTAATAAAGCCGAACAGATCCCTAAATTAATACCGAACCCTCCTAACCAATTGCCGGCACTATCACGCAGAAGGCCGCCTGCACTTGCCTGTCCCAGATTTCCCTTAGTAGCTCCATCAGTGTTCAATTTAACGAAACCCACAGGAGGAGCTTTCCAAGCCACGAAGACAACCTGTTTTCTGTTTAACTGAGATTGAGCAGCAGCATCGGCATTACGCATAAAGGATTCCGCTTGTCTTTTGAGAAATTGGACAAAATCAGGCCTTCTCTGTGCGTCGTTGAACACCCATTCATTACGCCATCGCCAAAGCCACCAAGCAATAGTAGCAAATAACACTGACCACTTAATTCCATTCCATTCTCCCTTCCAAACTAAATTAGCTCGCAACCAATCCCCAAGAGAGAGTGAGAAAAACTTTGAATGTAAAGATTCAGGCACGAAGCGGATCCACACTGTAGTGGCTCTTGGGCAGTCCCGAATAAGATGTATGCAGGTTTTCAATTGAGAACAACATCCCGAGCAGGCTACCGAAGCTGTAATCCCTCTCTTCATCCTATTTTCATTTGACAGCACCCGATTACGAGTCAAGATCCACAGGAAAATCTTAACCTTTTTAGGTACTGCAAGTTTCCAGATCAGCTGCCATTCGAAGTTGGTTCCTCCAGCACCTTCTTTCAAAAGAGTGTACATTGATTTAACCGAGAAAAGGCCATCCCTTGTGCCCCACCAAGCCCATGAGTCAGGTCTTTCATCTTCAGGATTCACCACTAAGGCTGTTAATTTCATGAAATCAGATGCGGAAATACCATTTGACAGTAGAGGCCAATTCCAGCCTGTCCCAACTAACCAGTAATCCGCAACAGTTTTATGTATCTCATCTACTGAAAGATTCCTATTGCAACGTAAAGCTATGGGTGTCTCTGACAGCCAGTTATCGAGCAAAAATGAGTTTTCATACCCGTACAAACAGCATGTCACAGACCCGGGGACATGGCATGGGCTCCTTTAACAATTCCTTTCCAAGTCGACGAATCGGATGAACGAGTAGAATCCATACCTGATCTTCCTTTAGCGTATTTAGACTGACAAACCTGACTCCATAGAGATTGTAGTTCATTCAACATTTTCCAACTAATTTTAGCGATCATAGCGATGTTTGCCTATTTCATACTACGGATAACCAGTCCTCCCTCTTGCTTTGGCCGGTAAACGTCTTCCCATTTCACCAAATGTACTTTCTTCTACTCCAAAGAACCTCCCCAAAGAAAACTTCTATTACATCTTTCCAAGCGTGAACATATGCCTACAGTGAGAATCGTCGTTTTTATAGCATACACGGGAATGGACGAAGTGACAGCCTGAACAAGTGTTTATCGGCCAGCCATAGACAAAAGTTTCAATTTACAACCCGATAGCCGGTTGATAACTTTGTTAACCACAAAACGAAAAGTATCAGCTTTAATTCTCTTAGATATCATTGGCATTCCTAGGTACATCCCAATTCATCTGTTAAGTTAACACTTGCTGCCAAGCTAGAGCCCCCGAGACATTCTTCGACACAAACATACGGGATTTAGATGTATTAATCCGTTGCCCTAATGCCTCACAAAAACGTTTGATCACAGACTTCATAACTCGAATTTGCTCAAGATTTGCTTCATCAAAGAGAATAACATCATCAGCGAATAATAAGTGAGATAACAGCGGGCCATTTTGAGATAAACGTATCGGGTGCCAGGTATGATTCTGAAATGCGTCATCAATCATGTGGCTCAATCTCTCCATACAAAGAATGAACAGATATGGGGAAAGAGGATCCCCCTGACAGAGACCCCTTGAAGGCCGAAAAGATTTCGTTTTAGACCCATTCAACAACACTTGCAGCCGCGATGAAGAGACACAGTTCATAATCAAGTTGATCCAATGTGCATTAAGACCGAATAGAATGAGAGTGTCTTGTAAAAATCTCCAGCTCACCCGATCATAGGCTTTCTCCAAATCAAGTTTCATCAACATCATCTTCTTTCCTGTCATCCGACGGTGCATAGAGTGAACCACTTCCTGGAGTAACACTATATAACGGCCAGGTATGAAACTACTCTGCACCAGACTAATGAGCTCATTCAAGAAAGGTTTGATCCGATTTACTATACACTTGGTGATGATCTTATATGTAACATTGCACAAGCCAATAGGTCTAAACTGTCATAAGAGTTTTGGCCCTTGAACTTTAGGCAGTAGAGCAATAAAAGTGTCATTTATAGCTTCTGTAGACACCCCATTGTTCAGATGATTCAAGCTGCTTTCGCTCACAACATTACCCACAACCTTCCACATATTTTGGTATAAAATTGCCTGATATCCATCCGGTCCTGGAACTTTATATGGTCCCATTCCGAAAATAGCATGTTTAATATCGTCAACTGTAAATGGTTCAGATAGCTTCGCAAATCATCATTTTTCCATGGTGGAAATACATGTGCTGTTGCTAAAAACAGTCTGTTTGCAACATCCTTAGTAAATAGGTCCTTGAAGAAACCCGTCATCTCTTTAATACTACCACCGTCCCAAATCCACTGTCCTTCCGAATTTTTCAGCCCCCTAATCTTATTCTTATTTCTACGAACAATAGTTGAGAGGTGGAAAAACTTAGTGTTGCGATCTCCCAATTGAATCCATTTCTATCGTGACTTTTGAAACCATAATATCTCTTCTTGGGCTAGAACATCATTCAGCTCTTTGCTTAAATCACGTTCTAAGTCTATTAACTTTTGGTTAATCCTGAAACCCAAGTGGCGCTGGACACCCCCTAACCTGGCTATCAACTTTTTCTTACGAAATTCAATATGGCTGAATACATCTCTATTCCATTTCCGCAGCTTTGGGGCTAGTTCGCTGATGTTCACCGATATAGGCTGATCCCCTTTCCCATTTGTTTCCAGAAAGCCACGAAAATCTTCATGTAACAACTACGCAGCTTGAAAACGGAACGGACGATTCGCATTTCCTTGGTTAGTTGTGCTAGTATAGATAGAGATGGGTGCGTGATTAGACCTAAATTTCAGCAAATGGCAAACAAAAGCTTCTGGGAACAAATTTTGCCAACTTGGAGAGCACAAAGCACGGTCCAGTCTAAAGGATGTTCTCGTATGCGGTGATGAACCCCTACTCCAAGTAAAAGGGTGACCAATGAAACCAAGATCTATCATGCTAAAAGAGTTTATCAAATTAGCAAAAGAATCACATCGATTTATTGTAGCGGAAACACCCCCTTGCTTCTCTTCAATCGACTTAATCATGTTAAAGTCCTCGAAAATAACCCAAGGAACATTCAGTTGGGTAATAACAGAACCCACCTCCTGTATAAACAATCTTTTAAATGAAAGTTGGGGTTGAACATAAACAGTTATGAGATCCCAGAAAACGAGCTCAGAGCCATCGAGAAAAGAAGTCACCTGAGCATGGATTTCAAGTATTGTAATCTTCTTTGTGAGATTCTTATTTGGCATGTCAACTGTTGACTAGAATTCTCACGTTTCACACCCTACCTTATACAGATTAGGATTGGGGTATGACAACCCTTACCCTTTCCTTGTGCTTAAGCAAAGTTATATTTCATCGCTAACATGCATCTTTGTTAATACAAGTATTCCCTTGAACAATGTACTAGTGAATATAGAAATCAATGCATAATGGAATCATTCAATATTTTATTTGAGAATGAAACGTAGTCCAACAATTCATGGCATAGTTTACTTATATAAGAACTTTGTAGATTGTTAGTAAAACATCTATTAGTTCCTCAAAACATGATGTTCAAACCCTATCTCAGATATAAATGATAGATTTTTTAGGACAATTTTAGCACTCATGTTCTAGTTTCATATCTCAAGGCATTTTTACGTAACTTAGGTTTCTACGCTCAAAGTGGTCGCATTTTATGCTCTATACTACTTCTCACCTTTTACCTCGTTTCTTATCTCTCTTTGCATATCTTTTGAAAGAAATAAAGTAAATATTTTTTATGGTTTTTAGTGGTTGCATTTTATGCTTCACACCACTCTCTCCTTTTGGCATAAAAATACTTTGCTTTTCTCTCAACTGATACCCTCATCCTTTATTGACAGAAAACTTACATGAATTATGGCTTTAGTTTCCCTTATTCAATCGATGATTCTAGATATAGAATTTGTTCTTATAATGTTCAATGTTGATAGGTGTGTAACTAAGTCTAGGTGTTCAAATGCATTATATAACAACTTATACCTCAATTTATTTGAACTTTATTTAGATGTTAATAAAATATTGGATTCCAAAAGCTATTAAGTTTATGCTATTCACATGCTAAAGGGAATAAAGTATAAAAACAAATGTCATGATTTAAGTAAAAACAAAAAATTGCTATGAACAATAAGGAATAATGTTTAAGAATTGGTATATAAAAGGTATAAACTTGCATATTGCAATATAGGAATAAATTCATTCATTTTTTAAATTTGAAAACTTTTGCATGATATTCTTTTAAAAAGTATAAACATTTTTTGGTGTTCATGAAAGGATAGAAAAATTTAAAATTCGACCCATTTTTAACACATAACATATATATATATATATTAACATATTTGTTTACACATAGACTCCCCCACGCTTAAATGACACAATGTTCTTATTGTGTGGAAGTACATGGCTCACACAAATATAAACATAATCAAAATTTCCATAAAATAAAAAGGATAGGAAAACTTCCTTTCTTGGGGTTTTCGGTTGGGCAGAATGTTGAGAATCTTTGATTGGCCTTGTCGCGAATTGGCCATATCTCTTGTATTTACCATGCTCAATATTTGCTTCATGTGAATATGACAAAAATTCACTAAATAACATCATTAGATAACCCTTAGGATTAAGTGCAAGACTTAACCCAAATCAAAATAACAATAAAAAAATAAAAAAAATTAACAAACAACATGCAAATATGTATAAACAAGCAATAGATATAATCCATAGATTAGAATACAAAACACTTTCCCCACTGAACACTATTGTTCCCCGATAACGGCGCAAAAAACTTAGTACAAATTTTCCACCTACACGTGGCTTTGTATTGGTTCACATATTACCGCAAGTATACGGGTCACACGAGTAGTATAAAATGGATTTTTAAGTCTGAGTATCGATCCCATGAGGAAAAGGGCAATGGTTTATCATGTTTATTAACTTTGTCTATAGTAATCATAACTTGGGAGTGTTATTATTATCCCACAGAAATTAAATCTATAAAGATGACACTTAGCAAATATGAATCGTAGTACATTCAGAACGGTGATGTTTACATTATTATTTCTTATGATCATATGAACCTAACCCTAAATTGGCATGCATGGATGGAGTATTCTTTCTTAGATTATTCCAATGAACATTGCCGAAATTGGTATGATTAACTCTACTCGGCTCAAATGGATTCAGGCTTCTACATTCCGCTACATCTTTTGATTATTACAATGCACCAAAACATAGATTACAAACCCAAGTTTAAGTACACATGCATATTTCTAGTATTTCATCTTTCAACAAAACCTAGAACAACTTCTGAATTCGCATATAATAAGGTATGATTAACTCGTGCCACATGTATTGTATTAAAATAAGAATTCAAAGTAAACAAATAAAAATTTCATTCATATAAACCCAACTTGTACAATACATACAACATGTTTAGAGAAATTAGGATAAAGAACTCTATAATACAAAGATCATACATAATTAAATACAATCAAAGGTTGTCAATATTCTCATATGCTTTCCCTAGTTTGTCAAACTAAGGAATCTTGGCATTAGACTATCAAATAATCATCCTAGAGGGTATGATTAACTCCTCCTCTAAATACACATACAATCATACTTACAAAATGTAATAGGAAAGAATGTAAACTTTGTAGAGATTACATTCTTCATCCGCAGAGAAAGTACACAATCCAATACGATATGCCTTCCTTGCATCTTCCTTTTATATCAACGTCTACAAATGACTCTTTCTCTCTCTATATATCTCTCTATTGTCTATCAAGTCTGATTTCTCTAAAATGATGATCTTAATGGGTATTTGTTGAGTTTTAGGGTGTTAATTATGTGTTTTGATTGTTTACTGTATATTGGATTGTGTTAGGGTTGGTTTAGAATGGATAAGGATAATTTTGGAGGGAAGAAGGAGCGAATACAATGGCCATTTCATGTAAGACTATTGGGATTAACTGTCTGAAATCTAGCAGGTCGTGATCGCGGGGTGTAGGGTCGCGATTGTGACTATCTCCTGGAACTTCTATTCTTAAATCATGCATTAGTCGTAATCGTGAAAGGTGATATTGTGATCATGATAGCCTCCTCAAACTTGGCCCTGGAATTTGCCACCAATCGCGATCACGGCAAGCATGCTGCGGTCACCACTGGCTTCTATCTATTCTTTCTCCTTTTTGCTCTTTTGTCCGTTCTTAATCCATTTCTTATCTCATTTTCCTCGAATCTACTCCAATCATTATGAGATGTTATTTTGAGTCCTTAACCTTGCAAAATAAGTATTTTTTACGAAAACTACATACAAATACACATTAAACAACACAAAATATACATGATATATACCTTATTAGTATACTTAGTAGGCGTACTTTTGCACATGTATCAAACACTATTGTAGAAGGTTTGAATAAGAATATTCTTTGGCAGCCCATAATATGGGCTGCCTATTGTACCCTTTGAAACTTTCCTATACTTCATACAAAGACTCATGGTCTTGTTGAGTGAAAGATGTAATCTCCTTGGTCAACTGGGCTATTTTTACAAGAGGTAAGTACTTTGAGAGAAATGCCTGGGCAAGGTGATCCCATGTAGTGATGGAATTCTGTGGCAATGATTGCATCCATATATTTGGCTTATCTTTAAGAGTGAAGGGAATAAATGGAGGTGAATTGCTTGAGTAGATACCCCTTTTATTTTGAATGTATCATATATTTCAAGGAAACTTGAAATGTGAGTGTTAGGGTCCTCATTTGACAGTCCATAAAATGCCAGATTATTTTGTAACATATTCAATAAGACGGGATTAATATCAAAGTTTTTAACATTCATGAGCGGATGCACCACCCCATCTTGTGTTCCTTACAAACTTGGAACGATATAGTCTATAAGGCATTTTGTTCACGTTCCTTAGCCATGTTATTGACTTGATTTCTTCTTTGTTGTAGAAGATGATGAATCTCAGGAATTAAAGATAAAAGAGGTTGTCCCAAACTTCTTGTTCTTGGAATAAAAGTTTAAAAATCCACCTTCGAAATGAAAAAAATTCATAAGTAATGATATAAACAATATATTCTAAAAAATATATACTACATTATATTTTTATAAATCAGAAATTAAACACTTTGCCAATTGGACACCATTTTTCCCAGGCAGTGCTGCCAAAAACTTGGTGCATGAATCCGGGTGTTAGCATAATATGGTCTAGAAATATGTAAATACCCACATGAACGTCGATCAAATCTATACCTAGTTTATAAAATATCGTAAGTATACGGGTCACACAAGTAGTATAAAATGGATATTTTAGTTCGAGTATCGATCCCATGAGGAAAAAGGTCACAATGGTTTATATGTTCATGCATTCTGTTTATGATATCTCTGATAAGATTGATTCGTTATGCGAATCCTATACATATCCATATAT
Source organism: Euphorbia neoarborescens (assembly GCA_948330485.1). Classification (NCBI taxonomy): domain Eukaryota; kingdom Viridiplantae; phylum Streptophyta; class Magnoliopsida; order Malpighiales; family Euphorbiaceae; genus Euphorbia; species Euphorbia neoarborescens. The sequence continues at coordinate 3,656 of CAOJCR013772590.1, read as the reverse complement.
TCACAAATATCCTTCATAGTAATCCCTTATCAACTAAGGATGATTTATATTGTCTAGATATTCTGTCAAACTATCTTCAAAAGTAAGTTAACCCTACTTGTAATTCATATGCATGGTAAAGCATCATTCTTTGATAATTACAATGTTTAACATTGGCTTAAAGTATGATTAACCTTACCCAACTCTTACAAGAGTCACACCAATAACACTTTACATCTTTTGATTATTGCGATATAAAATGTCATAAGTTATCTTCATGTATTCAAGCATTCATGCATAATATCAATGTTATTCTTGCAAAAAAAAAAAATCAAAACTCATTCTAATCCCATGTGCACTTGGCGATGATTAACTAAATATGCATATTTAGCATTTAAACTAGGAAATAAACAAAGAATCAACAAGTAATATCAAGCAACTCCATCTTATTCAATGAATAACATGTTTAGAAGACAAAAAACATAATGAAGCATTCTAGCATTGAAATTCCATAAAAATCAATCCATATAATAGTTATTAATCATTATAAAGATTGCCCAATAGGAGTTTGCCATCACTCCAGGAAATCTCAGGGATGGAAATAATAAAGTACAAGAGAATATGATTAATTCTCCCCAAAGTAGAAATACAGAAACTTTAATGAACAATGGAGAAGTGTACAACTCCTTACGGGTTGTAACTCTTTCCTGTGTAAGAAGAACGCCTTATCTTGGTGTAGAGAAATCTTTCTCCTCTTTTGAATCATCTAAAGATGTGTGGAATTCATGCTCTTCAAGAGTTACTCTCTATGTATTCTGCAAAGTGTGATATATGTGTAATTCTCCTTTCAAATGTGGAAATTCATGGTTATTTATAGAGTTTTAGGATGTTAGAAGGGTGTTTTTATTGGTTTAGAGATGTAAGGACGTCTTAGGATTGATCTAGAATGGATAGGGAATGATTTAGAGTAAAAGGAAGGGAATGTAACGTTCATTTCATGTTGAGACCATTGGAAAAAACTTTTTGAATCGAGCAGGTCATGATCGTAACAACTAGAGCCGCGATCGTGGCTTTATTTTGGAACTTGATCCTCGATTGTATTGTAGGTTATGATCATGACATACAGTACCCTGATTGCAACTTGCCCCTAGAACTTTGGTCTTGAACTTTATGTAGGTCACGATTGTAATAGGTAATGCCACGATAGTGACTTTCTTCTGTCTATTCTCCTATTCTTTTTGCTCTTTTGTCCGTTCTAATCTGTTTCTTATCCCGTTTGTCTCAAATCTTCTGAGATGTTATTCTTGACATCTTGAGTATCAAAAACCTTACAAAATACACGATTCTAACACAAAAAAGTTGTTAAATACAGAAAATACACTTGATTTATACATGTTTTATATACTAAATACGCTTGTTTTCCCCGTCGTATAATACATGTTCTATCTTATATTTTGGTTTTTTTATTGTTTTAAACATAAATTAAATTTTTGAAAAATATGTTTGCATCTATAAAACTATGCCAAGAAGCCAGGCTTAGGATCGTGAAAACAAAAGCACAAAGGAGATTCATATTTCTGGACATCTGACGCACTTTTTATATATGTATAAGTATTAAAATACAAGATAAATTGTTTTAAAGAGAAAATTAATTTCCAATCCTATCACTCGCTTTAAAAATAATGTGTTTTTAGGTCTAGTAGGGTCAAATGGACCGAATTTATCCTACTACCCCCTATGAGTATGATCCCAAGCTATCTTACTTCCGATTCTTATTACATGATTATTTCAAAAGTTTTATTTGCATCCTAAATGTTTTAATTTTTTAATCTTTGGAATTAGTCTTTCATGCATTATATGTGATTGTTACCCCAATTCCCTATTTTTAATAAATGTATCACCCTATAATAGATTGTTTGAAGGGATGTAAATGTATACTTTATTTCTCGTATTTATTTTTTTATCTAATGCATACACGATCACCTAAATAAGAATAAAATTAACCCATAGTCTATATAAATTGACTTTGCTTAATACATTATCAATTTGTAAATAAATATTTTGAAAGGGATAAGTTGACGTCTTATCTGAACACGAAGCTCTTTGCATGGCCACCTTTACCCGGTTTAGCTATATTTAATTTTTCGACAAGAGCTGAGCTGGGTGGTGACTCCATTTTAATTTTTAATACCCGTTTTCTATAAAAATGGTTTTCAAAATTAATTAAAACCCAAAGCCTGTGTTCACATGCGCATTAGGTTAAGGCTTTCTCTTCTAAGCCCTTAGGTCATTTTCAAGGCAAGAGGTGCTTTGGAATAAACCTAACTTGCTTAGGATGAACTTAGTAATCTAAAAAAAATTAGAAGAAGAAAAAGATTGAAAAGGAAAAACTTTGATTTTTTTGTTACCCACTCACACTAGATACTCTACTGGGGATCGTTTCTTTTAGTACAACTTTCCAAAAAGCTTGAGAAACTTTGATGAGCCTTTCAAAGACCTTTCAAAAGACTAAAAAATAAAGAAAAATTTATATAAATTTTCTTAAAATATCCATTCAAGCAGATTCCCTTTTATTTATTTCTCTTACATTGCATTGCATTAGTTAGAAAGGTTAGGAGTCCTTTATTAACCCAGTGATCTTGAAAAAGAACCACTTATATTCTGTAAGGCCATGAGGATGCTTATCAAGAGAGCCAATCTCAAGATCATATGTCTCCCTTCATTTGGACCCTTGAGTGGGGATAAGTGAGGAGTATATCTCGTTATGGAAACCTTGATGTGGTTCAAATGAAATAAAACTGTTGTAATGCCCCGTAATTTTCATAAGTTAATCTCTCATCTTAGTTTGATATATTATTTAATTATTTTAATTCAATAGTATTGAATTATAAACTTAATTTTTCATATTATTACCTTATTTTATTAATTTTTTTTACCTTACTTTGTAGTATTTTTTCTAGGCCTTGCTAATGTGAAATACGTGACATAATTAAAATTTTTCTATTATTCTTTGGATGGAATTTTCGGCCATGGCTTATTTGAAGACTAAAATAATTTTGATTTCTTTTATTTTTTTTATTTTTGGTCTAAATAGGAAGATATTTTATATTTAAACTCATATAAACATCTAGTGATTATATTCTACATAAACTAACTAGTTTTCTCTCCATTATTTTTTCCCAATTTTCGAAAATAAACCCCCCTTAATCCCTACATTATTTATCGGCCAAAGGAAGAAAAATATATATAAAAAGAGCCCTAGTTTCATTCTTTTCCATCTTGTTTTTTTTCCAAACCTCAAAACCCTAGTTTTTGTTCTTTGGTTTTTGTTTGACTTCTATATTCTTGGAGTTTGCTTTCTTGGTTTTCTTTTCTCTTCCATTCGGATTTCTTTTTCGTGGTTTTTGGTCTACAAGCCCTAGAGGTAACTACTCTCTCTATATCCTTATACTTAGGGTTGAATAATGAATTTCATGGTGATGGTTTAGTTTTAAATTGATTTTATTATTTTGGTATTCTCTTTTCTATTCTTATTCTCGATCTTTATCGCTGTTTTGGGATGGATTATATACGCTGATTGAATGGTGTTTAGAGACTGTGATTTTTGTCGTAATCTTGCTTGTTGAATGTATTAAGGTGGATGACACAAATTAGGGTTTATGTGGGTGAGTTTTGGG
>CAOJCR013772204.1:0-11097 GCA_948330485.1 Euphorbia neoarborescens | reverse complement strand
TGTGTGTGTGTGTGTGTGTGTGTGTGTGTGTGTGAAGAAATTAAATTAATGTACTTATTGGTTAAAGGCCTATTAAGTAATTAATTAGATGGAATTGGATTATATAATAATTATGTGATTGTTAATTTCAATAATATGGTTTTATTAAAATAAATTCATCATATAGTTTATTATATATCAAATTAATTTTAGAGATTAATTTGGATTAGAGTATTATTAAATTGGTTGACATATTTAATTTCATTATTTATGTTTAATTTGATTAAACTAGTTAATAATAAAATAAAATATTAAAACTTAATTTTATCTCTTATTTTAATTTGATTAAAAGGGATAATATCTAATTAATAATTATAATTTCATTAGAACTCTGAAAAGAGATATACAATCAGTCTGAAAGTGGGAGACTGATATATATATAAATTAATAGAGATACTCTTTCGGTAATTCTTCTTTTTCGGTTTTTTCTCTTAGAGAGAGTCTGGTGCTAGCACATAACAGTCAATCGTTGGAGTACTTTGTGCTTGACGGTAGAGGGTTCTTCAGTTAGAACCTCAATTTTGTAATAGGTAAAGCTTCCAATCAGGTATGATTTAATTTGCTTTCTGATTTATATTATCTTTCTTATCAAAACAGTTCCTTGAGACTGGATTCGAGGTAAAAAACATATTTCGCAAATCGAAAATTTTTTGTTTTACACCTAGGAGAATCCTAAGAAAAATATGTGTTATATTATTCACTAGACGACATCCGTAAACTAGTTTGATGTTTGAAAAAGAATTTATCAGTACCCTGCAATCGTCTAAAACTACTCCGCTAGGTTCTCTCAGCTCAACAATATTATTCAACTTAGAAACTAAATTTAAAGCATTTGATTCTACTATAACAAAATCAAAACTCAATTCCTTAAGCCAGCTCAAAGCCTCCTTATAGCTCATTGCCTCTGCTTGAAAAGGATCACGTGCTCCCAACATCATTGAAGATCTAGCTGCAATAACCCTTCTAGAAGAGTCTCTAATCACACACTCATGCCCTAAGCTATGTCCCCCTTCAAACAGACTGGCATCTATATTACACTTTAGTCACCCCAGTGGAGGAGGTTTTCAATTTCTTGTTGCAGTTTCGGTCCCTTCCTTCTCTCTTGGTGGCACATTTACGATTTGCCATTCTTGAAGAAAACCCAAGTAAGATCACTTGGGAGCTTTGTTTTAATTTCCCCTTCCATGCCCATTCATTTCTTCTTATCCACACACCCCATAACAGCATATTAGCCTTTTCTTGTTTCCGTTTGTCAAACCGACGAACCCAACACCATCAATCTACCAAATTCATGATGTGCACTAGCCAGTGTTCCAGAAAGACCTCTAACCGCTAATCCCAAATTAAAGGGCATACCACTATTGCATGATAATCTGTTTCCACCGTATCTAAATAGACAAGATAATACTCATCTAGCAATACTCCTCTTTCTCTTAACCGTGCCAAAGTTGGAATTGATCTCGTACCCACCTTCCACAAAAAGTTTTTAACTCTGGATGGGATGTGCATACCCCAAATGCAATTCCATATTTCACATGAAAAATTGGAGCTTAAATTAGCAACATTCATACCTTGAATTTAATTGAGAAAACGCCTGAATCTTCAAGTCTCCAATAAATGAAATCCTCGTGAGCCTTCCGTAAAAACGGGATGCGATGTTTCAAACGTCTTTCTTCCTCCGTAAACAGCAGTCTTAGAATATGTTCATCCCAATTGCAATTCAAGTTCATCAAACAAGACGTTCACTTTGATATTGATGCAATGAGCGTCATATATAATAAAATAAAATATATCCATTTAATTTTCTTTAATTAATTATGCAAATTCAATTAATCTTATTAAATGTGGAACATGTTAATACAAACAGATTCTAATACGATAATTAAATCAATAAAAAAATTATATGATATATAATCATAAAAATAGAGTGAAAAAATAATATTTATTTAACGATCATTTGACAATTTAAAAATTCAAAATAAAATAATAATAAATATTATTCAATTTCAATACTGTGCATGTAGTTTTCAATTCAGATTTTTGATAATATAAAAAATTATTGAATTCGTAATAGTTAAATTAAAACATTAAAGCAACGAGGGTTTTATGAATTTGAGAGAGAAAAGGATAGCATCCTTTTAAAATTGTATTCTATTTAAAATTGTCTACTATATGAATTACAAATTAATTTCGATAATTTTTAATTCATAAATAACAGAAAAATCCCTTAGATAACAGAAAAATCCCTCTGTTTTTTCAATTGCTCATAACTCTACTAAAATTTATGTATAGAATGAGAAATTCACACCCGATAATATTACACTAATCATCACCCTGTGTAAAACAATATAACAATTATCAATTATTTATATTATATCATATGAATCAATATTAAAAATTGATAATTCACCAGAAACCACGTGCCAAATACCCTAGAACGGTATATGATCAGGCTCAAATAGCACCCCCGGTCCTGGCAACCACCTGACGTTTCTGGCAGTTAATGATTGGCAAGCTACTGTCCCCAAGGTCCCCTCAGAAAGTCAGGAAGAAGAAAGAGAAAAGGGAGTACCGCCATATTTAATGCGACAATTAATACTACAAAGATAAGATGTGGCCCGACAAGACATCAGGAGCAAAAGGAGGTCTCGTTAGGTGGTCAGAAGTGGCCACTTATTGGAATGATAAGTGAAAGGATCAGATGGGTCATGCCACCCACTATCCTATAACAACACGACACGTGGAAACTAAAAGCTACTATATAATCAACAACTCCACCAACCATAAGGTATCTGAATCACTACTCTAATACTCACTAGATCTTACTTCTTCTATAAACTTACTGACTTAAGCATCGGAGTGGAATAATCCGAGTAACCCGGCTCCGATTATACTCTTCTGCCTTGCAGGTAACCGGAACACTCACCAAACGTCAAACTCAGTCTTACCCAGCTTACCCAAACTATCATTTGGTGCGGTGAACGTGGACCCATCGCAACGAATGGCTCACTATATGCAGAATATGAACCCCACAGATCCTTCATCCTCGACACCGGCCCCATATTTGGCCGGGGCTCTTTCCCAAATAAATATCCAAGACCCAGTAGTTACCAGAAAAAACATCGTCGCTCATTATGGTATCACGCCTGAGCACGCAACCCTTCTCGGAGTTCCTATGGCTCCAACAGCCCCAACCCCAAGCTATCAACCCCGACCCACAGTGGCCTTACCTCAAGCCCCGCTACCCCATACCATTGTTACCCACCCCCCAATGAGCTAGGAGACTATCCATCAAGACCCCTCAATAGATCCTACCTCATACTACTACCCATGGGGGTTATGGACCTTACCCCTGGTCCCAATATCCCACCACGCAACAACCGGTTATTCCCTCCAGTAGGGTCCGCTCTAGTAAGGCCAGCCTCATATCCCTCTGGGGACACCACAAACCCCTCTTCCCCCACCGTATCCTTCCACTTCGGTCTATTCTACTCAAGCTTTCTAACAGGCTGCGGTCACGCCAGGATTAGCCACGCAAACCACAATGGTGTACATGCTGACAGATCCTAATTTGAAGCGCTATTGAGACAGGGTCTTGACAAATACAATGTAGCTTACCAGGACCCCATCTCACATTCGACCGAGTCCCAGTTTTACAGGTGCATCATAGATATGCCATTCGACCTGAAGTTTAAATAGATATCCATTAAAGATTATGACGGCAAAGACAACCCTAAGGATCACATTCGGACCTTTACCGAGAAGATGAGGTTGGCAGGAGCCATGGAGGGTCTAATGTGCAGATTTTTCAGCACCACGCTGCGTGGGTCGACTTCCTTATGGTTCGACAACTTAGACCCTGGATCCATCATGGGTTGGAACCATTTGAAGAAGCTCTTTTATGCCAACTTCTCGGGTTCCATACCTATTGGGAAACCATCCCGTAGTGTTCATGATGTAAAGCAAGCACACGGAGAACCCCTAAGGAAATACATAAAATGTTTCAACTGGGCATGCTTAAATGTCAAGAACTTGGGTTTCACCACGGGGTATGAAGCTTTTATCCACAACACCACCAACCAAGAGATTCGTCATGAACTCATCATGCACAGACCCAAGGATAGGATTACTATGATTACCTGGGCAGAGAGTTTTATGGAAGTAGAAGAAATGGAGGACGAATCCCATGGCGTCGGGAGATCAAAGCCCAAGCCTGCATCGAGTCACCAGTAGAGTAGGATGAATGATAGCCATTCCCGATGAGACCGACTAGACGACTTTAAAAATTTAAGGGAACACCGCTTCACACCATACCCCAGGCCCTGAACAAAGAAGTAATGGAAGCAACACGAACAGTCGTGCATCTTTTCATTCCCGCCCTACGGCCAGTCAACAGAAACCTTACTGCAGGTACCATAAGTCGGAAGGGCATAGTATCGAAGAGTGCCGAACTCTAGCATAGGAAGTAGAAAGCATGATCCAAAATGGACGGGCCAGACCGTCGGAGTCCAGGCAAAGCAATGCGCCTCAGAGATCGCAGGAGGAAAGACCTAGGGAAGCGTAAGAGGACCACCAACCAACCAGAGGGAGCAAAGGGATATTTATGTTCATAACGGGAGGTCCATAGGTCACGGTCGCCCCAGCACAACCACAACAAGAGCCTTTGGGGTCATAGTAGGTGGGGAAGGAAACCTTTCTCCCCTTCAAGGAAATTAACAACATTCCAGTCGGACACTCAGACGCCCTAGTGGTTGAAGTAGGTTTAGAAGGCTTCACAGTTAAAAGGGTTTTGGTTGATTCGAGGAGTTCGGTGAACCTCATCACTAAATAGGCAAGAGGGAAGATCAAGCTGGCATAAAAAAGAATCCAACCGGTCCATTCTCCATTGGTAGGTCAAAGCGATCGCCCGGTGCCAGTATATGGTCAAGCCACACTATCAAGACGATAGGCAGGTATGGAGAATAGACTCCCGATTCACTATCATTGATGCGCCATTAGCATACAACGTCATCCTGGCCGACCTTTTCTTATAGAATCAGAGGCAATTGTGTTACTTTGATACTTGGCCATGCAAATTCTAGTTCGTGGGGGATTAGCTGTCATTAGAGGTAGTCAGCGAGCCACCCAAGAGACATATATTGCATCCTTACAACCACCAGAAGAGCCTGAATAAGCGTGGCACAAATTCAGAAACCCAGCAGAACCGCATAATGTAAAAAGCCTCATTTAAATCTTTTACGAACTCAATAAAGAATATTTTCAAAAATTAAGTCCAACAAATTTTTTATTTCTTTTGCTAAGTACGACTAACATCAGAAGGCGATTTATCTGCTCTCCCTCACTGATTTATTATGCCATAAAGTGATCAAACATCTCTCCTTTATTGTTCAGGCTTCAAGTCATGAGGCGGCTGATCCATCATCCCTCACTGACTCCATCAACATCAGGAGGTGATTGATCTGCTCTCTCTCGCTGATCTATCATGCCATGAAGTGATCGAGAATCTCTCCTTCATTGGCCGGGCTTTAAGTCATAAGGCGGCTGATCTGTTATCCCTCACTAACTCCATCAACATCAGGAGGCGATTGACCTGCTCTCCCTCGCTGATATATTATGCCATAAAGTGATCGAGCATCTCTCCTTTATTGGCCAGACTTTAAGTCATGAGGCGGCTGATCCGTCACCCCTCACTGACTCTATTAATCGGGAGGCAATTGACCTGCTCTCTCTTGCTGATCTATTATGCCATGAAGTGATTGAGCATCTCTCCTCCATTGGACAGGCTTCAAATCATAAGGCGACTGATCTGTCACCCCTCACTGAGTCCATCAACATTAGGAGGCGATTGACCTGATCTCCCTCGTTGATCTATTATGCTATGAAGTGGTCGAGCATCTCTTCTTCATTGTCCAGGCTTCAGGTCATGAGGCGGATAATCCGTCACCCATCACTGACTCGTTTACATCAAGAGACGATTGATCTGCTCTCCCTCGCTGATCTATTATGCCATGAAGTGATCGAGCATCTATGCTTCGTTAGCTCCACAAATTAAATCATGAGGCGGCTGATCTGTCACCCCTTATAGACTCTATCCAACATCGATAAAGCAACTAACTCGGTCTCCCGCATTGATCCACCACATCATGAAAAAATCAAACATTTTCTTCATCAAATAACACATGAGCTCATACGGCAACTGGAAGTAAAGGCTTCAGAGGTAACTATGACAAAGAAGTGGGCGCTCAAAAGAGTTTAAACAACAGAAAATAAAGTAACATTCGGCCATCACAAACAAAGGATACCATTACAATGCCAAACAAGAAAAATGTTAATAAAGAAAGTCACAACGTACGTGAAACAATGCAATAGTTCTCCTGTAAGTGCAGCGACCTTTTCAGAGAAAAGGTTTGAGGTAGATTTAAAAATCCAATTATTTTGAAAATAAACTGTATCGAGATTGAAACTCGAAAGAAGTGAAAAGATGAAAGTTTGAAAATTGAAAGTTGATTTGGTTCACGCCGCGAGAAGGAAAACATTCCCAAGCGAGTGGAGGAGTCCTTTCCTAGTATCCCCCGCTAAGAGGCGGACCCGAATAGGGACTCGAGGCTTTCGAAGGGAGGATCTCCAAACGAAATACGCTTGTGAAAGCATTCTTGGGTTTTGATAAAAATCAAAATCAAAGGAAAACGATTTTTAAAAGGAAAATATTTTTTTGGAAAAGAAATCCAAACTCGAATTTTTAGAAAATGATTTTGGAGTCGCCACCCGGTTCTAAGCTCAGACCGAGAATTTATCACGGTATTGCTCGAAACCTTGGTTTCGAATCCAAAATCGTGATCCAGAGATCGGGTTCGGACAAGACTTTTACTTATCCTTTTTCAAAAGATGTTGTAAAGTGAAATCGACAAATTTTGTGAAAACGAAATGGTTTTATTTGTGAAAAAACTATGGATTATTTTTAGTTTGCATTTTTAGGTGATCGCGCCATACATGCAAAGTGGTAAAACAAGTAATATTAAAGTATAATTATTACAACCATATCGAAGGAGAATAAATCCTATGGGATACAACTGCTCAGGAGGGGATAACATCCATCTAGCATGCATATACATACACATATATAGTAATGAAAATAAATATGTTGCACATACGCATACTTGAAATGGACATGCAAAGAGAATGGGGGAGATAGGTAGCTCGGGATCATGATATAGAGGGGACGTCCAACCCAAAGCGGTTTATTAGATTGGACGTTTTGGGCCGGAGGATAGACTCGTGATGACCCGAAAACATTTTGGCTCGTATTACGGATAGGTAGTGCGATGTTATTATTGAAAACCTTTGGCTCAATTTTAATCTTTTGCCCATGCAATTTATTTAAGTGAGTCAAAAATTCGGGATTTAAACCCCTTCGTTGTGTTGTTTTAGCGGCCCTAAACCTGGCTTTTCAGTACGATTTTCTAGCATGCAAACGTCCAGTACATGAAGAAAAATCTAGGTCGCAGATACATAATATTGGGTAACTTTCATACACACATCAAATATACATGGAAAAGTGATTTTCGGGTGTAAAACACCGAGTGAAAAGTTTCGAAAATTGAAACTGAATTTGAGCTACGTTAGGAAAGCGTGATTCACAGGTTTATTTCAGGGAAAAGACTGTTTATTCGCTCAAAAGTTAAAAATCGGACCAAAGTCGGACGAACTGGGTGAAAAATAAAATTTTTTCATGTTTCAGACCTACAACACGCCATGTTGGGTGTCCAGTACGTCGTGTTATGGGACGAAAGTCGAACAGATCTAATTTACGTTACAGTACGCCGGCGTGTTAGGCTCAGCACGCCGTGTTGAGCTTATGAGCACGACGTGTTGAGGGATGAGCATGCCGTGTTATGGGAATTTTTCCAGATCTGATGATTTTTTGCTGTGACACGTGGCGTGTTGCCATGAGCACGGCGTGCTGGGATGCTTAGCACGGCATGTTCATGTACAGCATGACGTGTTTCACGTCTGTTTTCTACCCAATTTGATTTTTCTTGTTTAAAAACACCGTTTAAAATCCCGAAATTCCTCGGGATGCTTAAAGACAGGTTTATTAACAAGTTAGAGGCAAGTTTAACCTCTAAAAACTGATCTTTTTTACATATTTAGAGATTAAAACCGAGTTATCCTTTTTAACCCATTCTAACTCGTTATTAGTCCGTTTTAGTCCGTTCAATCCCCATTCGCTCTATTTCTACTTGGGTACATAAAAATAGTCCTTGGGACGTTCAAAGATCCAAAGTTACAATTTTAACAATGAGTTAGAATGGTTATGTCCATTTTAGCTCGAAATTGGTTTTTTGTGACTTAAAACGCAGGTCACTCGGTTTCAAAACCCGAAAACCACCAATACACAGCAGAAATAAAAAGAAGAGAAGGTGGGGGAGAGCTAGAGCTCAGGATACTACCTTTGACGCTTGCTTTGTCCACGTGTTTGGTATTTGATGCTCGAACGGACATCGGAGAGATTTCTCGATCTGAACCTCGAACCAAGCCTTTTTGTTGCTTATAACCGAACACCTAGGAGCAAGAGGAATCTATAGATGAAGGTTCTTACTCCTTGGTGTGAAGAGAAGAGTTTTTGTGGTGTAGTTTGGTGTTTTTAGGGTTTCTTAAGAAATGTAGAAGAAATGATGAAGAGAAGAGGCTTTGGAGTGTTTGGATTGTGTTGTTATTGCTAGAATTTTGTTGTTTAGGGCTGAGAGGAGTGAGTTTGCTGCTGTAAAAGTTCAGATGGTTTGAGTGTGTGAGAGAAGAGGGAAAAATTGAAGGAAGGAAAGAAGAAGAAGTGAGAGAGAGTTCAAGAGTGTTGTGTTTTCTGAAAATCTGATCAAAATGAATCCTCCCTTTCTAGTTTTGGACGTGCAAGGTATGTATAGGGAGCGGGTTAGTGGCTTTTTGCCATAACATGCATTAATTATAAGGCTTTTTGTTAGTTTTAACCATAAGTTGAAGGATTTTGCTTTTCCTTAGTTATTTTTTATCCAAATTTCTTGAGTTAGGGAGTGATTTCTGCTGGAAAGCAGGGGGAAGGGCTGCCCAAGGTTGGATCCTCCCCCATGCAAAAGAAAAAAAGACCCATAGTGTATCAAATGTATGGTAATTATCCAAAGGTTTCAATTTTTGCTTTTTCTCCTTACTTTTTTATTCCAATTATGTCTATAATGGGCTGGTTGAGGCTGGAAGGTAAGGAGAAGAAGTTAGATAAATTTGAGGTTAGTTTTTATGGTTTGGGAAGGTTTGGTTCGACCGGTTCGATTTTTAGTTCGATTGGCTTAAAAAACCAAGCTCGTAAATTTGATTCTAAATAAATAAAACCAAATAATACGTGTTTGACTTGGATAGTGATCATGGTGGAATTGGTAAATTTTAAGGGTGTTACAGATTGGTTGGGCCGATTTTCGGCCCGACCGACCTAAAAATGAAAATCTCCAAAAAGACTCGGTTTACCTTATAGGGTTAGAATATGCTTAGTTCGGATCTTGAATGTGAAAATCTTAGCCTCCTTGAGTCTAGACACTTGGTTATAGCAGTCGCGAAGGTATACCGGCGGGGACCGATTTCATCATTGCTCGTAGGATAAAATCCCAGTGCTCACATCTTCTCATTACAAATCACCGCGAAGCACTACAGGGTTCCTACCAATAGCAAAACACCAACAGACTACTGTGTAAATCCAAAACATATGATAAACCAACTATGATTACATCAGCTAAACAAAAACAGCAACTAAAGCTACTGAAATACGGTGGGCGTTGGAAGAGAAGACACATAGTTCTTGCGTTAGCAACAGTACCTCACAGAATATTTCCATTCTGGTCAGTAGCTGCACGTTCAGCAGGAAAAAGTTGAGTACGATGCCTCTTTTGCACCACAACAAATGTGACAGGGGGGAGGTTCTTCGATACTAAAACCAGGCAGGGCTGTCAAAAGGAAGGAGGAGCATTGGAGGGCAACAGCAGAAAGGGGAGGTTCTTCAGCAAACAAATCCTCTACAACAAATGAAGCCCTTGCAGAGGGCAAGCCGCCCTTATTCCCCCCATCATCTCCCACAGTTCCTGCAGCGGCTCCATCCCTCAACCGCCTCCTCCTCCTCATCAGATGCCCATGCAGGCTCTATCCCTTTTACCCTTAACAGTCGGGCCATCTACCGACTGAACGCGTCTTTCCCTTGGAAAAATCGTCCTCGATAGGGAGTTTCACTTCTATCGCCACCACCTTCTCCCCTGGCCTAGCCCCAGCCATATCTATACACTTCTAGACATAGAAATGAGCAACACGGTGGGCCGTAGAATTTAGCTCCTACCTTAAATCCTCCCACTCCTTATCCAGCTTCTCTCTAGCAAGTACAACCTGCTCTTTGGTTTTTCTGGCTTCCTCCCTCTCCCGCTGACTCTCTACCAACTCGGCCTCCTTGCTCTCCAACAGCCCTCACAGCTTGTCTCCTTCTTGCAGACATTGGGCATACTCTTCCAACATACACCTCCCGCCTGTGACCCTCATGCATCATCTTCTGAACATGTTGCTCAGATTCCTGCCTCATCTCAGCGAGTCACTACTCCATAAACGGTCTGTAGCAACACTATAAAAGTGTTGCATAAAGCTGCTTAAGTGTTGCCACAGAAGAATAGGCAACACTTTTCTGAAAAAAAAAGAGTTGGTTTTTTGCTCCTTGCTAAAGGTGGTTTATGGCAACACTTTTATTTTTTTAGCAATGCATTTCAAAAGGTTGCTATAGATGTCTTTTGCAATACTTTTTTAACCTTTGGCAACATATTAAAGGGTGTTGCTTAATCACTGAAAGCGTAACCAAGTGTAACGTTTTGGACAGCAATTGCAAAACTTTTATAAACAAGTGCAACGCTTCTTAAGTGTTGCCACAGAAGAATAGGCAACACTTTTCTGAAAAAAAAGAGTTGGTTTTTTCTCCTTGAGAAAGGTGGGTTATGGGAACACATTAATTTTTTTGCAACATATGAATAAGGTCGTCATAGACAGATCGGAAGTGCGTCGGGT
>CAOJCR013771611.1:0-11373 GCA_948330485.1 Euphorbia neoarborescens | reverse complement strand
CAATCCTATATTCCTTTCCTGGAGGGAATGCACTCTCACGAGAAGGAAGGGTAGGATTCAGAAGATAGTGAATCCAGTGTGGAATTAAATGAGAAGCTTTGGGCTCTTGGGAGACAGTCTCTGACTGGAATAGCTTTATATAAAGGAGAGGCTCAAATATTTCCATTGATGATTCAGTCCTCTTAGCAAAAAGGAAGAATCGAGGCCTTCCCTAAGGCTAAGTCCGAAAGAAATAGAAAGAAATGGCTTAGCCAATGATGGATTGACCAAAGATCTAAACCCTGCATCCTCGTCGAATAGAATATAGCAACTAACGACACCTCAGGGGCCCTCAAACTGGCTGTTGCACAACTCATAGCATCTAAAGGTCCACTACTTGCCTTTTTGACTAGCACCGTTGGGGGGTCCTTCTTCAACCGATATTGATGATGACCCCACCCTTCCAACCTCCGCCACCCGATTTATCCCTTGAGGATCCTGCATAGACCAAACCATTAGAAAGCAAAAATCACCAGACATTCCATCAAGAGTTGTACTTATGATGGTTCCTCGTGCCTTCTTAGGAATAGGCCAGGAGCAGGCACATTTGAACGCTTACCCCCTATTATAATTCCCTTGCCTTCCTTTGGGGTGCATACGCCATCTTTTTATCACTTATCCCTCCAAGAGAAATTAGGCCCTTCCCCTTCTCCTTATTCACTGTCTCTATGTGGCATTCAGCAAATGCTTATTCCTTCGCAACATGGTTATTTAGAAGGTCAAATAGCGAATCACCTTTAAAGAGAAAAATAAAACTAGTAAATTAAAGGATGAAAAAGTAAACCTGGAGAGATAGCATAGAAATTATTCTCTTGAGATGTCCTATCCACTAACACTAGGAACGTCTAGAACAAGAACACATCCACTATATCCTGCACAGGCTACATTCGCTTTGAACTCTTTGGTACTATTGAAGAAGTCGAATCTTGGGGTTCCATAGACCTTATGATTTCTTACTTCTCTTCAACCAGCCGGCTGGAAACCTGGGGACCCCTTCTTGTAACTTCATGTAGAAGAAATTCTATTTCCACCCTTTGACGTTGGAGGTCTTCTAGCTAAACCCTACATACAGACTTTTTTTATTAAACGTGAAACGTCCTCCACCAATTTGGGTGTGCACAACCTTTCAAACACTGTAGGTATGAGGGATCCTCCAAGATCAATGCATAGGTAGTACATCGCCACTATATCTGCTATCGCATTCAGATACAGTTGGCTAGAGGTGATGTCATAGTACGTTAGCAGGGCAGTCAAAGGATGCGTCTAGGGATAGTAGAACCCATTCAATAGTTGGTACACATACACCGAAAAATACCCCTAGGGGCCGAAGTGGCTCTCCCTGAAGCACTAGGAATCAAGTGCCTTCCTGAACCAATCCATTGAACCTAGTTTTTCAACCAACCATTCTTCTTTTACATCCGAAGGTGTGGCCTCCATAGCACGGCGATCTTTCCCCACTTTTGGATCCTTGCGTACCTTTATTAATATCTGTCTCACCGTCAGAAAATAGTTCTACTATGTTCTACAAAAAGGGCTTCTTGCCAGCTACCTTGATAAACATTCATCGCAGAGAAGAATAACATGAAATCAGCAAAATCAAAAGGGCAGCAAGGAGCAAAAATAGCAAAGTAGAAGTGTTCATCCATTTGTGTTTGTTTATATAGGCAAAACAACGGAAGCGCAAATTAATTGTTGTTTTCAAATTCGAACACATGTCACGTCCCTATTGGGCCAAAGCCCTACCATAATTATGGACACTTCCATACTCATTATGTCTCCTCACAGAGTGCAACCATCACTGAAAAATAGGGAACACTCGGTATAGGCAAATAGTACACTTCTTATTATTCGTGCAGAACTATATAGCTATAATTGACGGCAGCACTAAAGGCATATTAACTACAGAGGCTTCAATGCAATCCAAATCCTAAAGAATTTGAATAGTTTTAGGGGGACTCCTGATGACACCTAGATGACAATGAGGCAACAACATGGTAAAAAGGTGGACAACCTGGCAAACGACAACAAGGGCATGTCACTGGACCTAGGTGCCCGACAATGCTTTCAACGGCAAGTGCACAAAGAAAGTTAGACATCTAAGACTTTGTAAGAAGCTAGGCAACGGGTGACTAACCGCCCCAATGCCCATCGCCTTTCTGATGGTGGATGTTTGCCGATGGATAGAAAATCCAATAGAGGGATCAGGTGCTACGTTGAGGGCATCCAAGAGCAGCCGGAAGGACGTTACCAGTGGAATTAATGACGCAGTCAATATCAGACCCCAATATGGTTGAACATGACTAGAGAGAGGAAGAGATGGAAGTTAAATAAAGCAATTGTATCATATGCACAGAGTGGCTAAGGGTCAGAAAAGTGATTAAATTAACCCGATAGGCCTTGTTATTAAGGACTACTAATATCATAACTCTTAGGAAAGGGAGAAAAATCACCCATCCTTAGTAGTATATAAACGTTGGAAGAAGAGAGATAAGGATATCAAAGAATGCACTGATAATACTCTGCTATTCTTACTCTCAAAAACACTGACTTAAGCATCAGAGTGGAATTATCCGAACAATCTGGCTCCGACTAACTTGTTTTGTAGGATACTCTGTTTATTTAGGATATCCTGAAAAAAGTTGACAATCATCAATAATCTCTCACAACTATCACTATCTATTCAAAAATATCATTAAGACTATATATATATAAGGCTCAAATGAGTATTTCACAATGAATTAGTTAGATCCATGGAATTACCAAATAAAATATTCTATACTAGTCACAAAACCTTTAAGTGATACATTCAAAATTCATCAGTATACGGTTGAAGTATTTTTCATTTAATTATAAAACTTTTTTGGAGATTGAATTACCATATATTTAACTATGTTTGCGTGTGTTTTAATTCGTAAATATTTTCATGTAAAGATATTGAGTTTCTATTGAACTTTGATATATGTATACATGAACTCTAACCGCTTTGCCGCTGCAAATGTTGCATAAAAGTAATTATATATGCAATGAGCATATATATGTAGTGAACGAACAAATAAATACAAAATAGAAAAACGAGGTTTAAATTTCCAATTAAGAGCATGCAAATACTAGCAATTGTTTCAAAATTGTTTGTTTGTTTTTTTTTTAGTTAATTAGAGAACGCCAAACACGATATGGAACATCATCGATTCATGTTATAGAGTTAATTGAATTTGGAAAAAACACCATCGACCAATGCAATAGATAAACATTTAAATAAAACTTCAAACTTTGAAGTCAATTTTCTATTTCTGTGCTTATTGCTTAACATTTCATCCAACAAAAGTATATTAGAATTTGTGTAGGCATTGATATTAGCCATTGTTTGGCTTTTTGTGATCATATTTCAAGACTTTTTCAGAAATGAAAAAAAAAAAAAAAAGAATGTCTGTTTACAAACGAAAATGGGCCTATAAAATATAGGTGAAATTACAAAATAAACCCGAATCTTTAAGATAATTAGCAATTGTATCCTTTTTTTTTCTGATTCATCCAAATGAATTTTTTATTTTTGGATCAAGATGAATTCATTAAGAAAAGTTAAGCTATTTTAGGCTGCATTTGGGGTTGCTTTCCGCAAACCTCAAAAGCTGCTTTTTGAGAAAATTGGTATATATATGTTTTTTCAAAAAGCTGTAGTTTTGAGAATGTAGAAAGTTGTCACAAAAAATTTTAATTGAATTAGTTTGAGACTAATATCACATTGTTTGACTTTATTCTTTCCAATTACAAATCCGAAATCCAAACTTAGTTGGTAAGAGAGCTTCTTACCACCACGCTAATAAACAATTGTCGGTTTGGTTTGCGTAACATGTTAATTGTGAACCTGAAAATTTCATATAATCGAACTCATCTAGGATAGGATACTAAATTCTTGTTTCAACAAGTCACCCAACAAAATTTGGCTCAGTTAAAAATAATGTAGGGTACACTTGAGATTAAATTATTTCCAGATTTGCTTTTAGGGTATAATTGCAGTTGACCTAACCTTGGAGCTTATTTTGTAATATTTGTAGGAAAATTTTATACACCAAAGACTGTTAATGAGATTATTTCCGGCGGGAAGTGTTTCGTGTTGCGCACAATTTGCTTATTGGGACTCCAAGAGATTTTTTTTCTTCTCAGAAATAATGCAATATTTCAGTAGATTTGGGCGATAAAATCCCAAGAATAAGTAAGGCTATTATGCCGGAAAAAAAAAAAAAAACTATAAAAAAAAAGTAAGACTATTATGCTATTATCATGATATGCTTTTTCTTAGGCACTTTTATTTCTTACAACGTCCAAGTGTAAAATATATTCCTAATATATATCAGTTACACATGTGATCTGAATTAATTTAAACAATTGAAAAATAAATAATATTTATGAATATTTTACGTGACTAGATAAAAAAATAAATTTTTTATTGATTGAAACAATAAGAATAATTATAAAGAATATATTAGGAAACTCACTACCTCAAGAATTTTATTTGAAAATTTTAAAATCAAGTACTTCCTAAATTCTCTATATTTTTCCTACACACTTCTACATATCCAAACTAATTTCTCTTCGCCATTGTTGGTTTTTGGTATGGCCATGAAAATATAGATTGGATTAGAATCAAAATATAGCAACTAAAAGTTGTAGGGACCAAATGTGTAATTTCGTATATATGAGAAGTTATAGAAATCCTCTATAAATAAGAAATCGGTTTTCAATAAATGTAATCGAAAAATCAATAGTTGTTCGACATTTGCATTTTCCCCTCTTTTATTTATTCTTTCCTTTATTTCTTTGTGTAAGAAAACTAATCTATTTCGTATTAATTAATGATTATGATTACAAGAATTTGATAAAATTGTTATATTAAATCAATTATATTAATATATTTAACTTTGTATTGAAAAATAAAATTCGTTAATGGAATTCAAATAGCGGCCATTGGCAATCGAGAAAAGGTATTACTTGAAAATAAAGAAACAGCAGGCAGTGAAAAGAAAGGCATTTGCAAATTCAAGAAAGCTGAACCTCAAAGGGACCACACGTGAATTTACCATAAGCAAATGATTGAGATTTCCTCTTTATAGAACTTTTCAAAATTTACAGAATCATCACTTCAGACCTGCCAAAGAAATAACATCATTTGAAATTCAAACAGAGTTTTGAACCTATAAGATTACTTAACAAAAATGCTTCCTTTTAGTAATGTAAACAAATATGTTGTTACCCATTTGTCGGACTTTCGGAATCTGAATGATATCAATGAGCTGCAAGCAACGGCATTATAACGTGCCTTCGATTCGATTATAACCCGAGCCCCAAAAGCAAGTCTATTGCAAAGAAGTTAGTACACGAGTTTTGTTTAACTAAGAGTCGATGCTTAACTTTTTTGCAGCTCATGGAGAGCCTGTATCGGTCTCAGCTAGGTGACTGAATTGTCCTCTTCTTTGTCGATGTCGTTGCGAAAATCTGAAGGAGGAGCCACCAATTGAACTGGAAAGAAAAGTGAAACCGGTGTAGAAGGTGAGATTTTTGCCCTAGGAAAGGTGTAGCATTGGAAGGGAGAGAGAATAGGAATGGTGTAGTAGTGGAAGGGTATATACATATTAGGTTACTTTAGTTTTTTTAGTTTTCAAACAATACTTATTGGGATGGAGGGAAATGTTTTGGCCAATTTTTTTGAGAAAATTTTTTTTTTTTGGTCCAAAGTGTTTTGAGAGAATTTATTTTCAGCAACAATTGAGAATTTGTTGCTTTTCTCATTTTAGTCTAATTTTGGCAAGAATTTGATAAAATTGTTACATTAGATCAATTGTATGTGACAAAATAAGCAACAATTAGTACTTTTGTTGCATTAATCTATATAGTCTTAGTTGCATGCAACAATATTGAAAAAAACCAAAAAATCTCTTATTAAGGCAACAAAATGCAAGTAACATAAAAAAATTTAGTTGCAGTAGGTCATATATGGTGTAGTGTATAGATTTATGTATTTGATTGCTCATAAATCGAAAGTGTTAGAATGGTTTAACTGATTTATGGTTCTAGTTGAAAGTCAATTGGTCATGGCAATCAAAGCTTTAAGGACCGATTGAGGAATAGAGTACTTCTCGGAAGAATTTAAAGCATATGTGATGAAAAAGGTATTGAATATCAGTTGTCTGTACCTAGAACTCCATAACAGAATGGAGTAACAGAAAGAAGAAACTGAACCCTCTCAGAGATGGTAAGTTTTATTATGGCTGAAGTTAACTAGTTTATATCCTTTGCGGGGAGATGTAATGTTAACTGCCACATTGGTACTCAATAGGGTACCTTCAAAGTCCACTGAAATCATGCCTTATGAATTGTGGATGAGCCGCAAGACTATTTTGAACTATTTACGACCATAGGGATATGCTACCTTTGTTCATGATACTTCTAGCAAGCATAATAAGCTAGGCCCTAGAAGTATGGAAAGTATCTATAACAGATATACTTATCTTTGTAAAGATATGTTCTAGTAGGAGAAAGTGAAAATGGTTAAATAACAGAATTGGAGTCACGAGATGTCACATTCTTAGAGAATGAATTTCCTAATCTAGGAGAAGTTGACAAAGATTTTGTATTCTTTGAAGCTCAAGAGTTTGAAATATCAACATCACTCAATCTGAGTGGGAGGAATGAAGTTGAAGATACAAGGTAAAGTGAAGAGAATGTCTTTATTCAACTTTCACAAACGGATTTGAGTAATTCTGATTCTAGTAATCATGACCTTAAATAAGTGGTCTTGATTTGAATGAGTGTCCTATTCAAAATTCATCTTTGAATATGGATATTAATCCTAGTGGGAGTGGTCCTAATATGGATATTAATCCTAGTGGGACTGATCCAAATCTTGATAACAGTTGTTCATCAAGAGGCAGAACCTCCTAAACGATATGAGAGAGGAGACGTTTTACGTTTATCTTCATTTGATTGATAGCTAAGTTCTCTCTATCATTGCTCAAATGAAAGACGTTAATACTAACATGAAAGCATTGTTAGAATCTCTAGCAAAGGAAGAATGGATAAAATCAATGGAAAGTGAAATGGAGTCTGTAGAGTTCAACAAAGTTTCAGAACTTGTTGATCTTTCTAAAGGCTATAAAGCCATAGGGATAAGTGGATACACATTGTTAAATGATCACTGGATGGTATGTCTATCTAGGCAAAAGCCATCAAGTTGTGAAGGGGTTTAAATAATAAGAAGGAATTGACTGCTAAGAGGATTTTCCACCTATTTTCTATTTTCACATCAATGAGAATATTACTTGCTTTCATAGCATGTATGAGACTTGAATTACATCAAGTGGATGTAAAGAATGTGTTCTTAAATATTGAATTGAATGAAAGAATCTATATGGTTCAACCTAAGGGTTTCATTAATGGTCAAGAATAGAAGGTTTGTAAATCAAAGAGATCAATTATGTCCTTAAACAGCCTTCGAGGTAATTCTATTTTCGTTTCCATGAAATGATCTTACCAATGCAATTCAACTTGACTAAGAAAGATTCATGTGTCTACATTAAACGTGAAAACTGAGGAAATTTGTCATTCTAACATTATACATAAATGATTTTCTCTTGGTCGGAAATGACATTTCCTTACTCAAGTGCAAGTACTATTCTCATAGCCTTAGGGTAAAAATCCCGTGCTCACAGATTGCCCCTTGTGTGATCAAATTCAAGATTAGAATTTGAGAACACGATTGAGGGAGTGGGGAATTTTACCTGTGCATAGACATGAAATAGAGCACATATGAAGTGCTACATTTATGCTTAGCACTACGAGACACAAAAAGAGAAAACAAAAGATGAAAACCGTAGGTTGTAGGTAGGTCTATCCATGCTCTGTGCAGTAGTGGGATGAAAATGCCTCAAAGTGGGCCATCCTCTCATCCATCCGATGCGTCACTGCCTCAATAACCATAACCCTCTCATCCATCTGGGTCATCAACTCAACATTATGTAATTACATATTATTCAGAGTTGCGAGGAGAGTCTCAAATCGGGTGTTGGTCACAACTGAGGGTTCTTCTTGCTCTATCCCCTCTGGGTGTTCATCCTCAATTGCTTGGGCTTATGGTGGTGCTGCCTATTGATGATCTTGCTACTGGGGAATTCTTTCTTATCGTCTAGATGGTAAGGGAACAAACTGCAAAGTAACTGTACGGATTGGTTTGCTATAGATAGCAACCAGGTGGTTAGTGCACACAGGAGTTCGACAATATTATGCTATCCTAGTCACAATGTTCCCTAGCCCCAACTCCCCATGGCCCCTGCTGGCCCTCAAATAGTACATTACGCATAAATTTTCCTATATGGAATTGGATGTAGTCCCTAACCCGACTCAACAGCATTAGTTCATTTTCATTCATTTTGTTTGCTTCAGGCTTTCCCGAGAAGTTCAATGTCACAAATTTAAACACATAAAACAGCACTGGATTAATAATGCAAGAAACTAACATATTACTCCGCGTATACCTCCCTCTACCTAAGACATCCCGAACTCCCTGTAGGGTGGTATTTTCCGGCCAAGTATATACATCCCTAGGAATTTCTAAGATACCCCGTATCACATCCTCAATCAATTCATATTCAACCCCAACTAAATGAAATTTTACGCTTTTCTCTCTTGTGATGCGACGAGTAATAACAGAAAAAGACGTATAAAACCCCACCACTAGGTCCTTATAAATTAGGGTTCTCAAGTTAACAAAGTCAGTCCATCCTAAAGCCTCAAATTTATGTATAAAACTCCTAAAAGTGCATTCACCCAACCAAGCATCATCAAAGTACTGGATTGCAGAGCATTCAAGAGAGAAAATAAGTCTGTAAGGAATACCTTCTTCCTCCATGAGAAGTAGAAAGGGGCATCAATATTGGCACGAGAGGGTTGTCAGTAGATCCATCCTTTGCTCCATGGTGAACGCGTTGTTTCCGGATTTGGGGGAGTCCTCTTGAGCGTTTGGAATCGCCCTCTTTTATCTTTTGTCCACTTGCTTAATCCTGGAAATGTTATGGAGAAAGACAACACATATGCATTTATTACTTTTTCTTATAAATCGATTCATGCCAAGGCCCCCTTAATAAAATTGAAAGTGAAATCACCTCCTAAGCAACTTCTACGAATGAATGTGATAATGCAACAATTCATTAGTAAGCAAGCAAGTCATAGTAAGGTTACAAATTTAGCATGGTATTACTTGCTTAACGTACAGTCTAGTCATGCACCAAAATAGTTCCATATTTATCAATCACAACCTACTTGACCCTCCAATTGTGCTCAAAATGGTTGCTAATTGTTTTAACATAGCCTTAAGATTAACCACCAAAAGAGCTCATAAAAGAAGAATAATGAACCATTTTGTACCAGTAGTGTATGCTCATTGTTATGACTAGTATAATCGCAGTACATAGATAAAGCCAATTTGAACATGGTTAGGTAATCATATACCTTAAATTGAGTCAAGATACAGTCTCATTATTATTCCAAAGAGATGGTGCAATCCTAAGTGTTGCAAAATTTAGTCTGTATCCAAAACAACCGTATCATAGGTTGTAAGACATGATCAGTTGTGGACAGTGCATTACTTAGTAAATTCTCACGAGCTAAGACCCTATGTACTGATATGACAGTGAACTACAACTATAAGGTTAACTTGGAAACATTTAGCATTCATACACAAGCGAGAACCACTAGATTTTAGCAACTTAGCAGCAACATGCAAGCAAGCACAGCAAAGAAATAAAATTAGAAAATCAAGCACACATGAATTCAATAACCCTAATTCTGACTAACATCATACACAAGTGAGTAATAAACTAAAATAGCATGGAATTGGGAAGGGAAAAATCATACTTGGGAGCTATTTGGAATTTCTAGATAAGAAAATCCCCAAATTTCAGACTGCTAGATATTAAATTACAAACAAAAGAGAAAGAGAGAGAGAGAGAGAGAGAGAGAGTAGGATGACTTCATTGATGGAGGAGGACGAGAGGGGAAGAGAAGGAAGGGGGGTAGCTTTCGAAGGAATAAGGGGGAGAGAAGAGAGGAAGAAACAAAATGAAACAAACTTCTTAAAATTGGGATTTTAAGTTTACACTGTAACAGAGCCAAAACTCGCCGTGTTATGGCAGAACATGACGTGTTTTGTTGCTAAATATTGGCTTCAAGTTCTAGTAGCAAACATACCGGTGTGTTCTGAGAACACAACATGTTTTGCTAGAACTTGGCGAGTTAGAATATAACATGGCGTGTTTTGAAGCTGGTTTTGGCCTCGAGTTCCAGTAGAGAACGCGCCAGCATGTTCTGAGAACACAACGTGTTTTCTAGCTGGAACTCGGCATGCTAATTGAAAACTCGGCGTGTTTTGATTATGAATTTTGGGTTGAGTTCCAGTAGCAAACATGTCAGCGTGTTTTGAGAACACGATATTTTTTACCACTGAAACTCGATGAGTTCACCTAAAACACGACGAGTTTCTCCTCTTTTTCAACACTCAAAATTTTCCCCAGCTTCCTCTTGCTAGATTGCCCATGGAATTTTGTTGACTTCACACTCAAACACTCAAATTGCCACAAACACGAAAACAAACTGTAAAAGTAAAAGAAAACATGTACAAAGGTATAAAGGATACCTCATGCTATGTTTATAGTCGAAACAGCTCGACTTTCTCTACCGCTAGATTTTACGCATCTTGGAGAAGAAAGACTTCTTCTTCCTCTCATGGACTTCCATAAAAGTATTTCTTCAGTTGGTGTCTATTCACTTTTTAAAGTCTCTCGGGTGTCTCCATCTCCACCATTCCTAAAGGATACCCTTTACGCACTTGGAACGGACCGGTCCTCCTACTTCTTAACTTACCCAGAAAAAGTTTCAACCTTGAATTATATAATAACACCGAAACTCCGGGGTCAAAACTCTTCTCAACCAGATGCCTATCGTGCCAGAACTTTGTTCGCTCTTTGTACAACTTCACGTTTGCATAGGAGCTTAAACAGAGTTCCTTAAGCTCCACCAATTATTGGAAACGAAGTTCACCTATAGCCTACATGTCAAAATTAAGAAACTTTAGTGCCCAATATGATTTATGTTCTAACTCTACAGGTAAATGACACACCTTTCCAAACACAAGACAATAGGGTGATATCCCTATGGGTATTTTATAGGCTGTCCTATATGCCCATAGTGCATCATCTAATTTCATGCTCCAATCCTTCCGTGATGCACTAACCGTCTTCTCTAGAATCCACTTTAATTCTTTATTTGACACCTCAACCTGACCAC
>CAOJCR013771285.1:0-10154 GCA_948330485.1 Euphorbia neoarborescens | reverse complement strand
AACCCTTACTTTCCTCGTGGGATTCGATACTCGGATGTAAGAAATCCATTTTATACTACTTGGAATAACCAGTATACTTACGGAGTGTGCGATTATTCTTATATTGGATGACATATTTATAAATATAAATGCATGCCAATTTGAACTAAATCAAACAAACGAAAAAGTCGCACCAGCAGCCCACCCTGATTACTTCTCTCTCTTGCTACTTCAATATAAGCATTTTTGTCTTGAATAAACTCGGTATTTGGTCTCATCTTTTGTCTCATATTTCTTGACAGATATCAGATATCTTATACACTACTAAAGGATAATGTGTACCCACACTACAAGTTGTAAGGCGACTAATCACACACCTCTCATCGATTCCGACCACATCAGGGGGCGATTGGCTTGCTCTCCCCCACTGATTTTAGCCATAGAGTGATGGAATTTCTCTCCTCCATTGGCTTAGTGTATGTTGTAAGGTGGATGATCTATCACCCTTTACCATCCTACTAAACATCAGGAGGCGATTGACCTGCTCTCCCTCACTGATTCATTAACAGCCATGGAGTGATCAAGATTCTCTCCTCTATCGGCCTACTACAATGGTAGTCATGAGGCAGATAACCACTCATCCCTCACTGACTCCACCAAACATGAAGAGGCGAATAACCTACTCTCCCTCGCTGATTCATTAACAGCCATAGAGTGATCGAGCTTCTCTCCTCCATCGGCCTACTACCAGTCATGAGGCAGCTGACCACTCATCCCTCACTGACTCCACCAAACATTAAGAGGCGATTGACCTTCTCCCCCTCACTGATTCATTAACATCCATGGAGTGATCGAGCTTCTCTCCTCCATCAGCCTACTACCAATCATGAGGCGGCTGACCACTCACTCCTCACTGACTCCACCAAACATCAGGAGGCGATTGACATACTCTTCCTTGCTGATCAGGTTTGGCTATAAATAACTCAAACATCTCTCCTTCAAGCGGCCATCATAGGTTACGAGGCAGCTAACCAGCTCATTAATTCCTTCTCCTGTCCAAGATTTGCAAGAAGGATGACCTGTTACTACTTATAGGCCGCAAGCCCTTAAACATAGGAGAGCACCCATTTCTTTCAAACACATGACAAGACAACATACAAAGCAAAGAGAGATATTTATCAAAATCATCAAATTCCTCTTTATTACATAGAATCATTAGCAACTACAAGGCATAGTACAATCTTTCAAAACAAACAAGAACGAGCTAAAGCTCTACAAAAGTCATCCTCAGATCAGAAGACAATACATCAGGGAAAGGGATTCTAAAAAAAAGAAGGAAAAAGAATAAAAAAGAAGAAAAAGAGAAGAAGGCAGATCCAGCCTTTCGAATTGCATCCATCTCATATAATATAACCTGGTTTAAACACCAGGACAATAAGGTTTGCCATCCAAAGACCAAGGATCCCCCTCTACAGGGATGCCCTGCCAGTTTCTTCTTCCTCATCATATGACCAAGGATACTCAACTTCCTTCACCCGAAGAATGGACTTCACAAGCAGCAAAAAGGTTATCTCCGCCTGATCTACTTCATGCATGGAGGGCAGAGGGATCTCGGTCGAAACAATTTCTTTACCGGGCTTCAGATGGGCCGCATCAATACAGCACTGTCTATAGGAATGGGAAAGTCGGTGGCACCAGGAATCTTGCTCATCCCTTTGAGCATCCAATTCCTTCTCTTATTGAGCATGAGCACGGACAGCCTCTTCCTTGGTCCTCTTCGCTTCCTCCTTCTCCTGCCGATAGCTAACCAACTCCATCTCCTTACTCTCTAACAGGCCTCATAGCCTATCAAGCTCTACCAGTGTTTAGGAATGGTCATCCAGCATATGGACTTCCTGTTCGTGGTGCTCGCGTACCACCTGTTTGATGCGGTCCTTGAAATCTTGCCTTGCTTCGGCCAAACAATTGAGAGCTTTATCTCTCGCCTGTAACACGACATTTCGGGCCAACTCAGCTGCATTGGCCTTGCCTTTTTTGACGGTAAGAGAGGTCTCTAACTCTCTTTACATCGCCAGTCGATCCTGAGCAGTGGATAGATCTTACTGGGCTTGCTGTAATTCCCTCTCTAGGGACGAGAGATCACAAGAGTGAAAGACCACACGAGAAGCCACGTGCAGCAGGTCATTTATACCCTACGCCAAAACAGAATAAATCAAGCATCTAGGGTTAACATAAACAACGTCATAAGGATCTCCTGAAACTTACTCACATAACATGGTGGAAACCCCTATCCGCGATAGCCTCATCCACTACACGCGATAACAAATAGTTGTCCCTCTGGTGGAACGTGTCACAAAGGGAGTCAAAGGGGAGATTATATTCCTAAGGAATATCATACGTACGAAGAGGGAAAGAAGCCAAGAGGGATGATATAGCTGAAGGTCCATCCTTTCTCCCTGACGTGTGCTCAGGCCTCTCTACATCATACGATACCATCGAAGATGTACCTTTTCCTTTGGAGGGGAAGCTGTTATAGGGGCATTCTTTCCCCTTGACGCTGAATCAGGCCTCTCTACCTTACCTGTTAGTAAAGTCTCCCCAAAATGGGGAGGTTCAACTGCCACGTCTTGTTGCAGGCCTTTCTTCGTTCCCTCTCCCAAGAGGAGTTCTACCCCAGTAGTGGGCTGTTCGGAAGGTCCACCCAACCCTAAAGAATTCAAAACCGCTTTGATCTCTTCATCTGCTGTTGGCACCCTACTCCTATTCATTGATCCATCGGCTGGGGAAACCGCCTCGACCATAGGGTCTTCAGGGCTCTCATCTACCTCCAGTGGATAGGCCCGAGTCCCACTCTCGGGTTGCACTTCTTGTAAAAAAAAGGCTTTAGGTCACAAGTCAAGTGGGAAAATGCTCAGATGTTTTACCAAGGTTGCGAATCTTACCTCTTCAAGGTGAGCCTTTTTAGAGACAAGCTCGTTCTCTTCAGCACCTCCCCCGAATGACACAGGGGGAACCTCGAGGTTAACAGGAGGATCATTAGATCTTTAAAAGAGTAGTGAAGCTCATTCATCTATGCCAGCCTCCTTCGGCGCTGCTTGAGGGGAGGTGCTAACAGTAGCAGGGAAGCTCCCTATCCCCTCTTAAAAGAGTTTGCTAAACTCCTAAAATCTTCGACTGTATTTTCAGCCAACCACTTCATGTATGAACTCTGTTGAGTCCTTTATTTCGGTCTCCCTATTGGAAGAAAGCATGATGATTGAGGGTCGGTGACCAGGAACTTTTATGGATACCCTCTTATGTGCTATCCTTTTCCTTATACGAGGGAATCACCTTTGAAGGCATTATTGGGATCTAACATGAGCCCTTAGAGATTCTGACTTCTGAAGACGACGACGAAGAAAGCTGTTGGGCATGAACAAAAAATGGTAATAGAGAAATGCACAACTAAGGGAGGAAAGTGGAAATGAGCAAAATGCGATGATCGGCTATACCCACTCCCTTTTATAGGCAGAAGTACATATTCAAAATTCAAAAATAAGGAATGCATATCAAAGCATGATTGGGTTTTCATCCCCTTATCATTACATACCCTGCCACAAGTGTTTTTCCTTTGGAAATCCCCAACCATCATAAATATAGCATACATCTATCCGTCATCAAGTGGTTACATGTCAAAGGGTATTTAATTTTCCTCGAGTGTTGGGAGAGGCCTAGGAAGTCCAAATGTCGCTCTATTGGCCTTTGAAATCCTCAAAGAATTTCAAAATATTACAAGGGGGGACTCTTGATAACCCCTGTAAGCACCCTTTCCATCGGGCATTAGGTTCGGTTCTCTCGCCCCATTTAAGTAGAGAAGGAGGGTTTGATGGAAGCGGTATCCTATTATGAAAGATTCTCCTGCCCTCGGTAGGAGGAATGCATTTAATGCTATAATTAATGCTAAGAAGGCCCAATTCATCTCGACAAGACTGCATCGACAAAAGGGAGTTTCATCAAAAAGACTAATATACCCATTCTCTGAAAAGATAAGAAGCAGTCCCAAAAAGGCTAAGCGCTAGCTACTACCTACCGTCTAATGGCATGGTGACACATGGAACTCAACCACTACCATATAATCAACCAAGCCCACCAACAGAAAGGCATCTAGTATTTTTCTTTCTCGAGCTCTCTCTCTAAAACATTATCTTTTTCTACAAGTCACCGACTTATGCATCGGAGGGGATTCACTGGAGATACCCCTCTCCAATAAAATCTTTACATTTTTTAGGTCATCAGAGCACCTCCAACTAGCAAGTAGATACCTTTCCGATGAGCACATCTCGCACTCATCATCACTAGATGATTGGTGGATAAGTGATTTTGATTATCCTCAACTCTGTTAGATTTTGCTGGAGTGAGTGTGTGCTGTGACTCTTCCTATTGATCCTGTGGGTAATATATAGATGTAAATGTGCATGCACATAGAGTGTATGCAAATTCAGATGTTTGATGATTGTATTAATGTAATTATGATGGATGCAGGTAGAGCCCTAGTTACTCCTTAATCAACTGAAATTTGTGCCTCTTCGATTAAGAGTAACTTTAAATTGCCCTATGCTTGATGCACTGAATGTTTATACTTATTTTATACAGATGCAGAACAAGTATGTATAATGATACAAAATGCAGACCACATGTTTATATAGATGCTTGATACAGAATGTATTTATGCAGTTATCTTGCACCAAGATTTCAAGGGGTAGCACATCATTTTGCCCCTGGTTGGCAACTTTCAAAATGATTATTTGAGGTGATGGTGCGGCAACCCGAAGATTCTTCTTGTGTTGAGATCGGCTTAAATGTGAGGATTAGTGGTAGAAAAATTTGTTTGGGCTCTAATTTTTGCCTGGACCACCGGGAACCTCCCAGTTTTCACCCCAGGAAGCTACTCTAACTTTTTCCCAGACCACCAAGAATCTCCCAATTTTCATTCTGACGAGCTTCTTTTTTTGTTTTTTTTATTTTTGTTTTATTATTATTTCTATTTTTTTATTTTTTTAATAGATTGTAGCAAGAACAAATAAAGTGATGGAAACGAATCTAACCTACAGTCTTTTAATTCCTTTGATCATGCTTGTTCCTTATATATATGTGATTTAAGGCTTCAATTGAACATTCATTGAACAGTATTGAACAAAAACAACATTTCATTGATGAAATAAAGCATAGAAATTGAATGTTAGAAAAATGATATACATTTTCGATCTGAATTCTGTCACTAAGCATCCTTTTCGGTTTTATACTTTATGAACTCTCATTTTGTTTTGCCTTGATTTTTTTTATTCAGTAACTCTCATTTTGTTTTCCCATGATTTTTTTTTCAAGTCGGCTATTTTGAAGCCTTTACAATTTGTATTTCTTTAGATGATTTTGGTTGATGGGAGTGGTGAATTCGTTACTATCCAAATCAGTGATCATGACAGCTCCTTTGGAAAAGATCTTTGTGATGATAGAAGGCCCTTCCCAGTTTGGCTCGAATTTGCCCCTAACATCAGTGTTAATTAGCCCTAACTTCTTAAGAACCAGATCTCCTACCTGCAGAGGCTGTGTGAACTTTCTAACCTTTTATTATAGGCACATGCCATCCTTTGTTGATACATTTGCAGACCATGCAATTCTAACATTCATTTTTCATCCAAGAACGCTAGCTGCTCATATCTGCCCCTAACCCATTCAGTCTCCGGTAGTTGTGCTTCTAACACTATTTCAAGTAATTGTATTGCAGTCTCGATGGCGAGCGCTGCCTCCATTCCATATATCAAAGAATAGGGAGTCTGTCCCGTGGGTGTCCTCACACTAGTGCAATAACCCTATAATGCAAGTGGTAGCTCTTCTACCCAATCCCGATAGGTGGTTACCATCTTACTTAGAATTCTCTTTATTGACTTGTTTGCTACTTCCACTGCCCCGTTAGCCTGTGCCTTGTAGGGAGAAGACTTGTGATGTTTTATACCATATTTAGCTAGCAGTTCTTTTGTATCAGTTTGGAATTGTACCCCGTTGTCTGAGATGATATGGTAAGGAATCCCATATCGGGAAAAGATCAGCTTGGAAATGAACTTGGCCATTTGCTTTGCCATAATTATGACGTATGATTCTGCTTCTATCCACTTTGAGAAGTAGTCAACTGCCACTATTAGGAATCTGTGTCTATTGGAGGCTATCGACTGGATTTCTCCAATAATATCAATGCCCCATGCAGAAAATGGCCAAGTGGTTGACAGATTTTGTAGCTCCAATGGTGGAAAATGGATGAGGTCACCATAGATTTGACATTCATAACACTTTCAAACCTTCTCCACACAGTTAGTTTCCATAGTGAGTTAAAAGTATCCCATCCTTTTGATCTTTTTAGTGAGGGCTAGTCCATTCATGTGGGGATAGCAATCTTTGGAATGGGTCTGTTGCATGACTTGATGTGCCTTTATTTTGTTCAAGCATCTTAGAAGCAATCCATCCGCTGTCCTTCAAAACATCTAATCTTAGAAGCACCTGTATTGAGCTACCAGTCTCCTGATTATTGCCTTTTCTGATTCTGTAGAATCTATTAGGAATAGCCTGCTCTGTAAGAAGGTCTGTATGTCAAAGTACCAAGGTCTTTCTTTAACTATGGTACATTGTACTCTATTTGTTTGAAAGTAGGGTCCTGAGGCTATTTCTACTACCAGAGGCTTCATCGAATGTTGTGCTTTGCTCCCATACTGCTTCCAAGTAAGGCCGCAAGGACTCTTCCTTGATCTCCCATTCTCCGATGACTTGTTTAATGACCAACATTAAGTCACCCAGAATAAGAACGTGGGATGCTTAGAGGTTTCATAATGCATCTATCCTTAACAAAGAAGCTTCATACTCGGCTCTATTATTTGTTACAAGAAAATCCAAGCATTTTGACAAAGAAATGATTTCTTCTTCTGGTGTGGCAATGATTACCCCGAGGCCTGCCCCTTTTTGGTTGACCTTTCTGTCAAATAACATCATCCATTTCTGCACTGGCTCTTCTATTATTATAGCAAATTGTTCATTTGGAATTTTTAAGTCCTCAACATACTTAGAAATCACTGGTTGTTGTGCAAGGAACTCATCCACAGCTCTGCCTTTGATCACCTTTCGGGTTATACACTCAATATCGAATTCTGACAAGAGTAATAGCCATCTGGATAATTTTCCAACAAAGCTGGGAGCTACATATAAACACTTCATGGGATCTACCTGATAAGGTCGGCTTAAACCTTATATTTTGAGCCTTATAGAACCTTGATTACAGATAATTTGACTAGAATTCTGGCATTCTTGTGTCGTTTTACATATGTTTTAATGTTTTGTTTGAGTTTGTGTTTATTCATGTTTTTATGTGTTTTCTGTTATGTTATTCTGTTTCTAGGTCCGAGGTCATTAGGACCAAAGACTTGTGTGATTTAACCCGTTTCTCGAGCTTTGTAACGCAGGAGTTGATGTCCTAAGATGAGAAACTCTGACGGAGATAAGTGCTTGGGAAAAGATATTTGGAGCTAAGTTTGACAAGGAAGGGAGCTGAATTTGAAGATGGACATTGAATGAAAGTTGTAGTTCGCATTTCTAGCTATCCAATAGATCCAAGATCACATGATTCGGAGATTGGACGAGAAAGATATGAGCATTTAAAGGCAAAAAAGTACGAGAGATTTAGCATAACTCGGCGAGTTGGTCCACATAACTCGCCAAGTTGAGCAGCATTGGAACACACAATTTTGGCAGACTTCAACTCGCCGACGAGTTAGAAGAACTCGATGAGTTGGGAGTTATAACTCGGTGAGTTACGAGGCAGAACTCGATGAGTTTCATGCTTTTTAGGGATGCGAATTTTCTTTTGTTTTCTCTTGTTATGGGAACCTATAAATAGCTGCTTATAACTTTTATTTTCTATCTTTTTATCATTCAATCAAACTTGAAACCCTAGCTAGGTTCTGTTTCTTCTCTGTACTCTAAATTCAGAATTGATTAATCGAAAGAGTTTGCTTGGAACTTTCAAGTTGTGCAGATTATTGCTTTCATTCGTGAGTTAACTTTCTTATCGAGATTCACCTTCATTCATTGTATCGCTGAAGCTGGAGTCCACCGATTCAATAGCGAGTTTGGAATATAAAATTTCTTTTCTCAATCTTCATCTTTAATACGTGTTGTAAGCCTCTTAGATACTACGTTTGATAGTATGCATGATTATTATTTTCACACTTATTTGTTGAAATTGATATTAGGGTTTCAGATTGTTAATTGATTAATATCTATGCATGAGTGATTGATAGCTTTGTAAGCTTGTTTATCTATTTGATTCATATCTGTTACGCAATCCAGCCTGACAACTGGAAAACCGGAGGATTGACAATCCACAAAACATAAGCATACTTAGTTTCTGAATCACAAAAATAGGCAGGCCGTTCGGATCACCTTACCCTAGGAGCTTCAGACAGCAGGAATAACTATCAAAATCCTTGCATGTTATTAATTGGATTATTTTCTCTGCTTTAATATTTAGTTGTTTGCAAGATTAATAAGTTCCATCACCATTATCTTTCATAAGTCGGTAGAACATCGATTAGCTTTCCATGAATCCAGGGTCAGAGGGTTGTTGGATGAATTGATCATAGATAGGAGTGGGAGTAGTTTAACTTAGTTTCAATTTCGTTTATTTGATTTTCCTATAAGAGGCTTAAACCCTAGATTAAACTGCGCGTAGAAGTAATATTCTTTGTGGGATCGATACCTGGACTCAAATCCAGATTTATTACTTGAAAACGACAGGGTACACTCCCCTATAGTTGAGAGTTTAGCATTGTCACTTATTATTGTTTAAATTCATATCACGCTAAACTCGCACCAAGTTTTTGGCGCCGTTACTGGGGAACTTTATTCTCTGTGCCATTCAAACCTAGGGGATTTGGCTGACTTAGGCATTATATATTTGTGAATATCTACCATTTTCTTTTATGAATATTTATCCTTTTATATATACTTTATTTTACGTTTTTGTTTTATTTTTATTTTTGTGTCTGTCTGTTTGAAAACCCCGTGTGCGATTATTTGCTTTCAGTGCTTTTTGCTAGTGTATGTCTACTCGTTCTAATAATCCTGATTTAGTTCCATTTGACCCTAAAATTGAGCGTTCTTTTCACAGGTTGAATAGACAACGGATTGAATAGATGGATGAGTAGCAGCGAGAGGTTATAGAGGCTGAACAATTAGCCAAGGAAAGAGCCGAGCTGGAGCAATTGCGAGCGGAGTGATATACAGCACAAATCGGTCAGTGCATTTTGGCTGAGGCAGATCAGATCGCTAGAGATCGGGTAGAATTAGAGCGGCTCCGTAGAGAGCGAGCTCAATGGGTCCGGAGGGAAGGCCAAGCTGGAGGCTACAAGACTATGGAGGAGTATATGGCACCTCACAGACCACTAGAGCTTGGTGGGGTGATTCTTCCTCCTATTCAGGCTAATACTTTCGAGATCAAAGCTAGCATGGTCCATCTAATTCAGGTAAATGGACAGTTCAGTGGAGGAATTAGCAAGAATCCCAATGAGCACCTAGACCGATTCCTAATGGTTACAGACACATCTCGGTACGTGGGAGTACACCAGGATGTAATCAGGCTAAAGTTATTTCCATTCTCTCTGAATGGAAGTGCTATGGAGTAGTACCATTCATTGGAACCGGGTTCAGTAACTTCATAGGATCAGTTAGTGGAGTAGTTTCTGGGACAATATTTCCCTCCAACAAAGACTGTGGAGCTAAAAAATAAGATTCTGCGATTCAGGCAATTCGGAATGGAAAGCTTGAATGAGGCTTAGAAGCGCTTCAAGCGGCTTTTAAGAAGCTTCTCGCATCACGATTTGAACGAAATTTCTCAAATTAGCACTTTTTATCATGGATTAACCCCATCTAATCGTGCTATGGTTGATTCGTCTGCAGGTGGTAACATATTTAAAAGGACGCCGGAAGAAGCGTAAGAGCTGATTAAAGAGTTGGCTAGCAGGAGTGCAATGTGGCCATCTGAGTTGCCAATATGGGGAGAATTTAAGGTCATAGATCCTGTTTAGAAAGCTGCAATAGAGGACTTAAATAAAAAGATGGACGCATTGATGACTGAGATGCGTGTGGGTTCTTCA
>CAOJCR013762332.1:0-10204 GCA_948330485.1 Euphorbia neoarborescens | reverse complement strand
GTGCGGCCATACACTATTAGTCCTAATCCATCAAGTGGCCGGTGATATCATCTAAGTCGTAACTGAGTGGTAATTCCATCGATGCATTTCCATTACTCACATGTTCACTGACACACCCAATCATACCTGTATTTGAATCCTATTACAGATACGTTAGGTGTATGTCAAAGTGTACGAGATTCTATGCAGTGATGAAATGCTCTCAGGTCTAGGGATAAACAAGCCCTACCCATGAAACACAGAAATGACGACTTCACCATGTAGTGTTTCCTGTGTGGATCTGTCCAGTACCATGTGGGGTCTATATCTACCTGTATCCTTGATTACCTCATAATTAACCGATGCATAAGTTTGTTATTCTATTCATTCCCATGACCTAGAACAAACCTATGACCTGAAGTTTATGATTAACAGTCAATGGATTCTCTATTTATTATCTAGCACAAGATATAATTAAATAGATTAATGCCTTTATTTCATAACACTTAATGCATATTAATACAAACTAAATAACTGAATGTACAATATATAAAAGAATCTATGCTTACGAACTAGGGCACACCAATAGGATCGTGGCCTTAACTCATAGGCCTAAGTCGCGATCGCGACATGCAAGGTCGCAATCGCGATTGAGCTCTGTCCCCTCTTTTGATTTTTGGCTATTTTGCTCGTTTTGCCTCATTTTTCAAGATTTTGGTTTATTTTGGTTATTTCCTTAAAATAATGTTTTCCTTCACATAATGAGTCAAAGTAAAATGTTTTCAACCATGCATCCCTATGCATTTTATGTATTTACTTGATTGTTTTAACGTGTGAATCGATGTGTACCGAATCAAATACGTAATATCTATTAAAGTGTGACTTAGATTTATTTCCCGTTACGTACATTTGCATATAGAAAACCATTCCGGGAAGCCTGGTCTAGGGCCACTAGTTCAAATCAATAAAGGGAATTATTTCCTGGATATCTAACTCGCCAAAAATTGCATGCTCCGTAACTAAAATTGAGCCAAATGTTTTTTAAAATAATTATCACAACAATCCCATTCGAATTGAGCCAAAAATGTTTTCGGGCCATTACGAGTCCATCTTTCGACCCAAACCGTTTAATTTGACTAACCGAGTTGGATTAAACGTTCCCCTACTAACATGACCTCGAGCTATCTAGTCTCTCCCGTTCGAAATTGCATGTCCATTTCAAGCATGTCTGTATGTTTAAATTCAATGTATTTGTGAGAATGCTTAATTATATTTATGTTATGCATGCTTAGATGGGTGCCTTCCCCTCTCCCGAAATATGTATCCCATAGGATTTATTTGTTATTCAATATGGTTGTAACTTATATACTTTGTTTTATCGCTTTCCTTTACCGCTTTAATGTATGGCGATCACAATAAATATTCAACTAAAATCAATCTTAAGTCTTATCGCAAATAATCACGCTTTGTTTTCATTAAAGATTGTCGATTTCTCTAAAGCTTTTCAAAAAAGGATGAGTTACTGTCTTATCCAAACCTGATCTCTAGATCACGGTTTTGGATTTGAACTTAGGGTCTGAGCGATACCGTGAATTAATTCATGGTAGAGCTTAGAACTGGGTGGCGACTCCAAACATCGTTTTTAAGAGATTTGAGTCCAAATTTCTTTAAATGTCTTTCTTAAATTTTCGAAAATCAAATTTCTTTTAAACAAAAAAAACCTTAAGCCCTCATTCACACGTGTTTTCAAAACTAAGGAAATACTCCACAAGAACCTCATTTCGCTTCTTATGCGAGAGGTATTCCAAAAGGGGTTAACCTTAGTTGCTTAAGGAATCTTTCAACTCTTTACTTTCTTTGAACTAAGTTGTTTGCTTTCGAAAGCGCCAAGTCACTTGCACCGAAAGCACATCCCACAACTACTTTGTTCGGACTTTTAACTTTTGAGAGCTTCAAGCCACTCGCGATGAAGGTATTCAATCAATTTTAATTTACAATGTTCAAGTTCAATCTTCAAAAGTTAAATTTTAATTTTCCGAAGTTTAATCTTGATCTTTAAAGTTCAAATCTTGATTTTACGAAAAGGTCGCTATGCTCACAGTGGCGACTCTGCTGGGGACTTCTCTTTTCAAACTTTTTTTAAAAGTTCTCAAACTGTTAAAATGGTTTTGAAAAGGAATTTTTGACAAGACATCCACAGAATTTTTCGAAAAGCTTCAAAGAAATCGACAATCTTTTCCAAAAACGAAGAATGATTATTTGTGCCTTTACTTTTATGTATTGCTTTTACATTTGTAGGCATTTCCCCCATTAGGACCGCCATACCTACCCCTAACTCTCTCAAGAAATATCGCTTGTGTCCCACTTCGATTCTAAGGGCATATATTGGGAAGCCACCGATAGCCTTGTACCTTAATCTGTCTCGTTCGAACCTATTTGGGAAGAGATATAAGGTATATTTTGCTATGGGACCCTCCTTTGCTATCCGGACTTTGACTACCTACATGTAGAAAGCCGTAGAAATTTCCACTAGGATTCTAATATGAAAAATAAAATAGATTTAGTTTCGACCCTTGTCATTCCCCGTTGATGACAAGCAGAACCCCATATAGGAATGGTTAGAGACTTTTGACCACGTGGAGGTATAAGGTTGGAAATTTCCGCTTTATGTGCTATTTGCTCTTGTCTGTGATTGTGAACACATCCATCAATAATACCATGATTTAGCATATACATACAATATGCCACGCTAACCTACATCTTGTATGCAGCCATGTGCATCTTTTGTCAGCATCTAATGACATGTGTCGTTATTGCGTCCTCACTACCATGCATCTAGCATCAAAACCACAGTTTGATGGGACCTGCCCGGATTCCAATGCTATTTAAGCAACGCGCCACAAATGAGCATGACATCACTACTCGTATGCCATGTTATTCCAAGCCCTGTAATGTGTAATTCTTCTGCCATGTGTAATCTTCGTAGTATCCCATGCCTTGCCGTGCGTAATTCTTGTTGCCATGCGTAATCCTTGTTGCTATGTATAACCTTCGTAGTATTCCATGCCTTGCCATGTATAATTCTTGTTTCCATGTGTAACCTTCATAGTATGCCATGCCTTTCCATGCGTAATTCTTACTGCCATGCATAACCCTTAATGCTATATGCCATCTATGTAGTATGCCATGATATGCCATGCCATGCCATGCATAATCCTTATTGTTATGCGTAATCTATGTAGTATGTTGTGCGATGTCATGCATTTTCATGCAAAATCTATATCATCATGCACGAACTGTGTGATTCGCCATGATACATTTAATCACTTTGATTTGTTTTCTTGTACTGATAAGCACTTCAGAAACAGGTCTTGCTTGTAATCTCTCTTATAGGTACATGGCAAACTTCGAACAACGATTCCAGATTGTCCTCAAATCGCACCAAAATTCAGACTGGGTTAAGGTCACTACTTAGGGCTTGAGAGGCATCAAGCTGTGTTTCAACATCCTACCCGAGTAGAGAGAGCTAATTTCCATGTTGAATTTGAAAGGCGATCATTGTATCCTCCTAAATGAATATTGATATATGTAATTTTTTTTCACTATATAATACTATATTTGTTCACTTATGAATGCCAGTTATAAAGTATCAATGTTACATAATTATAATGCCTTTGTTTCGATATGCTTCGGTAGTTTGCCACGCAATACCATGTCGAATTTTGTGTTATCGCGTGAACGTCTTATTGTATGTCGTAAACGAAACACCAGAATCACGATGTGTATTGTCATGCACTTCAACATCCGTACTTACGATTTCCACGAACGAGCGACACTCCGCTCAGAATGCATTATCATTTCCCCTTTCACGATGTGTAGTGTCACACACTTTATATCCGTACTCACAACTTCCGTAAAAGAGCGATACCTCTCAGAATGCTTTGTCATTCACCTTTTCGTGCATTTTTGTATACCATACACGTGATCCCGTGTACTTATGATTTTGTGAATAAGCGACACTATTCAAGAATGCATGCATCTTAACATATCGTACATACGATTTCTGCGTACTCGCGATTCCGCAAACTAGCGATCTCGCTCAGCATGCATTACCATTTGTTTAACCCCTGATGTCCGGTCCATACGACCCAAAGCCACACTACTCGTAATAACACATTTTGTGGTATGGAATGCTACAACACTCATAACATCGCATCATCTCACAACCATTACATTCATCTCCCATTCCATCCATGCATAAGTATACCAAAGCATACTCATGCATCCTTATTTTCCTCTAAGTTTTCCTTGTGTTTTGAAATCCTAAGGGGGTCAAGGACTTGATACCAAAAGAGGGGCAGAGCTCAGGGAAACTTTAGGCAGGTTGGAAAATTGCTGAATTAGTACAGAGAGAATGGCACTCTAGAATCAAGTGGACCCCGGGAAGGTTCAGGGACTAGATGTGGGGCAACAAATCATGAATGGCATAGTAGATGCACTGACAGATTATCTCACGTCCCCTCAGTTTGGTCAAATTGTAAGCGAGAAGGTACAATCGATCGTTGAAAACACCTTGGATTAGAATGCCACTAAAATTGCCACACTAAGAGCCAGATGCACCGATATAGAGTTATAGAACACTAACTTGAAGAGTCGACTCGTCGCCATATCCCAACTCATTCCTGAGGTTAAGATAAATCAGGACAACACTTATTCACACATTTTAGTGCTCGAAGCTACAGTTGAGAAGACGAGTCGAGAAACTAGTCTAGTCTAGTCTATCCAGCCAAGAGAAATCATGACGACCACTCAAGGGAAGCAATCTCAGGGTATGTAAGAGATCATATCCCCTTGGGCAGATTTATTGTCCAAAATATTTTCCAGGTGTACGAAGTCGGGCCTCCTAAAAGGTGTTAGCCCATACCGCCCGCCCACGAGATACACAAGAACAATTTTTGCTAATATTATGTACAAACAGGCCATAGACAGATGAATATTGGGGCTTAATGCAAGAAATCCAGTGACTGGTGGAAGAAGGCTTGCTTGACAAACCCAGACTGGCTGAACGGGTCATTAAGCATGGAAAGGCAACCACGACAATTATCCTGGGGTGGCAATATCAAGGGGCTCGACGGTCAGTATCCCCTTAGACAGAGTCCTTGTCCCGTCTATTTGTAAAGTGTCGCAACATAGGGATTTTGGGAAATCTCAAGCCATACGTCCAGCTAGTTGAAGAGGACAAAGGAAATTTATTTTCCTACCATATGGAAAAGGAATATAGCACCAATGAATGCCTCGAGTTGAAGGAGGCTATTGAGCGTGTGATTAAGGAAGGCAAGATAAAAGAACCTCCGATGCAGCCCAATGCCCAATCAAGCCTGTTATCAATCTTTGAGGGGCATACCGACATGACAAAGTGAGTAAGTGGAAGAGAATTATGGGGTCGTTATGGGTCAGCAGGGCCCCAAGGCCCATTATATGGATTATCTTATTTTCTAAAGGCTCCCTGCCTGTAGGGAGTCATTTCGCCTTTACATTTGTTTTGTGTAATGCTTTTGTGAACAATTTGTGGTGAGCTATTTCAGCTTTAGATTTTATCATCTACGCAATCTCGGTTTATGTTTACCTATCTGAACAATGCATTGCATGACATTATATGCGACAGATGTGAGTGTCGCAATAAATATATAAAGTGACTGCGAAAATGACTACGGTCTATCTAGATTGGTTTGATTTAACAAAGCATTTCAAAAAGGAGGAAGTGGTAGAAGATACCTGTGTCAATAACGAACATATTTTTCTTTCATTTCTGTGTGACGCATTCCTAAGCCTTGTTTTGAATCACATTTCTTTAAAAGTCATTGATGCAAAAGAATTACCTTCTGTTTACTTGTGTATATTGTTCCCAGATTAGTCTATGCATTCATTTAGGCATTCACTTAATGTCTCAACATCCATAATGCATCGTTGCATGAGGATAATCTCGAAATTGCAAATGAGTACAGACTGGGCATCAATTGCTTGGCTTAACCTCTGAGAAAGAGAGAGAAATAAAAGAAAAATGATGACAAAAATAAAGGGGAGAGATTCCTTCAACACCCGAGAAGACACGCGAAAATTGTAGAATATCGAATCTGAAACTAGCCCTTAAGTCACCCGGGTGAACCGAGAATTGCTACACGTCAAACTCAAGCAAGTCATGCTGGGGCAACCCTTCCAAAAATTGTAAACCACGGTAAAACTGGGGCCCCTTTTAAAATCATACTCCCAAAATATCCATGAGCTACATGCAAAGATATCAAGTCAGATCACGATCAAATTCCTAAAATATGGCTTATCCCTACATCTCGGGGCATGCATATCCAGAGACCTTCGGATCACGTCGAAAGATCCAAACTATTGAGATTCTTAATCTTCAAACATCAAGCCTGAAATTCGATCCTTCGAACTCATAGAGCCCTCTGACATCCTAAACCGTGAGAGTCTTTTGAGCTACCAGAGTTCAGTTAGAGTTAAAACCTCACTGGCTCTCCTTGTCTTATCAAACCTTTGCGGTCGCTCAAAATACCTTAACAAATACCTCGGATGGGTCTCAATAATCATAAAATGAGTTCATAGGAAATCACCCGTGGTTCTCCAAATCCAGATTTTGGAAGAATGGTCATCAAAGTTAGAGGAATCTCTTTCCCATAGAAAAATCATGAGGCGACAGATGTCAGGCAGAAAACCCCAAAGGACGTCTGACAACAGGGGATAAGTCAAGCGATAGGCCCTATTTTTTCCTTGTCCGAAATTTAGATTAAACTCATCAATGTGACATTATGCACTTGAAATATTATGTGAATGCCATGATGAATGAATAAGAACCATCCATTTAACTATTGCGCATTTAAGCTTGCATTAATGGTTTTGGCAATGCCTACACACCCCGAGGGACGTGTCATCTACATGACC
Organism: Euphorbia neoarborescens; assembly: GCA_948330485.1. Taxonomy (NCBI): domain Eukaryota; kingdom Viridiplantae; phylum Streptophyta; class Magnoliopsida; order Malpighiales; family Euphorbiaceae; genus Euphorbia; species Euphorbia neoarborescens. The sequence continues at coordinate 3,271 of CAOJCR013762332.1, read as the reverse complement.
TCCAAAACTCTTTCCCTTACCATGAACCTGGGGGCATGTTGTCCACATGACCTCTAAAAAACCATTTATTATATCCCGAGTAGGGGCGTGTTGTTTAGTACGACCCTCAAAGATCGTTGCTCTTACCTTCAATTGGGGGGCACGTCATCTATGTTACCCTTAAAGATTATTCTATCTTACTTCTAGCCTAGGGGCATGTCATCTACATGACCTCCAAAACCACTTTGTTTCCCTAACCGAGTTTAGGGGCATGTCATCTACATGACCCCTAAACAAATAAAATTTCATTCTTGGTCCAAAGTGTAACACCCATGTGATCTCTACCAATCTTTGTTCTGGATAACTGACCCAAACCAGTTGGTGGCTCACCATACCCAAAATACTAGTACACCAAACCATAAAAACAATTCACCATACAACTATATCAAGGGGCATGAAACCGAAAAAGCCAGCCAAAATGAGAGAAAGTGATAGTCAAGTTCGAAGTCACTTTCATATTTCCTGTTACATTCATATCCATTGCATCATAATGTTATGCGTGCTCGCATCTTACTACTGCACATAAGCTGAGATGCATCAAAACATCTTGATTCATACATTCTATCCTATATGGAGTCATCAGAAATAAGTTAATCTGACTAAGACCTGATAAAATCATCCTTCAGTAGAATCAAGGGGTATGGTTTCCGGCGAGTCATCATGTATTACTCCTGGTAAAGCCACGAACCCCTCAACTAATGGTTTGAGCTCACTAGCAGATACCAGAATTCTTTAGTCAAAGAGGCAGAAAGAATGGGTTCCATCTCCTTCAGGCTTGCAGTATCCTTAGATATTTTGTATACATACCTACTGATATGTATACATGCATTCACGCATTTCAATGTGCCATACGAGTGATACCGTTCACCTTTTATGCAATTTAGGGTGTCGTACGAGTGATACCATTCACCTTTTATACACTTCAAGGTGCCGTACGAGTGATACCATTCACCTTTGACACACTTCAGGGTGCCGTATGAGCAATACCGTTAACCTTTCATGCACTTCAGGGTGCCATACGAGCGATACCGTTCATCTTTCACACATTCGAAGTTGCCATATGAGTGCTACTGTTCATATTTTTACGCACTTCAGGATGCCGTACAAGCAATACCATTCACCTTTAACGCACTTCAGGGTGCCATACGAGTGATACTGTTAACATTTTTACGCACTTCAAGGTGCCGTAGGAGTGATATCGTTCACCTTTTATGCACTTTAGGGTGCCGTACGAGCGATACCGTTCACCTTTCATGCACTTTAGGGTGCCGTACGAGCGATACCGTTCACCTGTCATGCACTTCAAGGTGCCATACGAGCAATACCATTCACCTTTTTACACACTTTAATATGCCGTACAAGCGATACCATTTACCTTTTTGCACTTCAGGGTGTCGTACGAGAGATACCATTCACCCTTTACGCACTTCAATGTACTATACACGTGAAAATGTGGACGAGTGAAACCGCTCACAATGCTTTCTAACTCACCATCAATTTCACGATATGTAGCGTCACACGCTCTAACACCTCATACATGCATTGCACTCATACAACCATGCATCACATTCATACAATCATACATCGTTTTCATTTCTTGATCGAAGGGGTAAAAATTTTTGTTTCAAATTCATCGATCAAGAAACAAAAACTACTCATGGTTTTGTTTGGCTAAAAAGTGCATCTAGGAGCAGGTACCTAGAAAGAGCGTACCAGTTGGTCACTCCAGCACCCAACCTCTTTTGCTGTAGCAAACTTTAGAATCCCCAACGGACTTCAAAGTTCATGCCGCCAGCAAGCAAATTCCCCAGTAGATCAAACCTTGAGGATATCACCTTCAGGTAAGCATTCCCCACGCTCACGATCGTGTTCTTGTATTTAGCCAGTGAATTCAGTCACACGAGGGGCAACTGTGAGCACGGGATTTTTCCTGGGTTTGTGATGAACCAGCATTTTCCTACCTATTGTATGCATATGTGTTCCTTTGGATGATTCAGATGAGAAGCTCCAAAAATGAATGATCCGTACAAAAATATTCAAAACCCGAGTTTGAGGCGATTTTGAGAATAACCTCGCCAAGTTAAATTAATAGCTTATGTCAGGTTAATTTTTAAAATATTTTAGAGTCCAAATAATTTTTATGGGATTGAAAATATTTTTACAGCCAGCCAAAGTCAAACTAGAGGAGATATGGGAGAGAATAGGAATGGAATATATATCTGTGGGGCTCTTATGAAGCAAAGAATCCGCTCAGCCTTACGGCTGGTACACTCCCTTCTCCAACGAATGATCCATGTTCGATTCCCCATAAACGCATTTCTTTTCTAACTGAGCCTCTTCCTGGAATGACGTCGTTTTGGGCCTGAGTACTTAACATCCAAAACGACGCTGTTTTGGCCAGCCTTTTAATAGAAAAAATATGTTTCAACAAGCATCGAATCTTCGACCTCTAGGTGGGCATAAGGTGAAACACACCACTGAGATACTTTATAATTTTAATTTTATTATACACACACACACATATATAGAATGATGTCGTTTCATACTATATAGGAAATCCAAAACCACACGTGCGCCAGCTCTTCCTTTTTCCTTCTCGTTTCTTCTTTTTCATTCCTACTTAATGACTAATTAGGTAAAATCAACTGGGGACTATATATACTCATTATTGGGACAAAATTAAGGGGGTTAATTTCTTTTTCCATTTTTTTTAGATCCAGCAACTGACTGGGATTTTGATTTTTTTTAGACGAAAAAATAAAAAATAGTAGAATTTTGGGGTTTTTGGTTTAGTAAAAAAATTAAAAAGGTTTTTATTTGAGAGGAATTAATTTTTCAGGGTGTTTCGTTTCGAATCGGGACTGAAGTTACATCAACGGGATTGACTTCAAGAGCTTCTCCAATCCATTGGAAACACTGCATTAGGTATAATTCTGAGACTCAAAATAAATCCTTTTCTCTTGTGTTTTTAATTTGCTATTTGTCAATGATTGTCTGTTAACTGAAGTTATTTGGTACTGTAAATGTGATTACTGTTGTATTTTATGTCTCAAATCATCAACTTTATTATTTTTATTTTTATCATTATTGTCAAAATTATTATATATTATTATTATTATTATTATTATTATTATTATAATAAATGTAATTAAAATATATATATACACACACACACACACACACACACACACACACACACACACACACACATATATATATATATATATATATA
>CAOJCR013757259.1:0-13901 GCA_948330485.1 Euphorbia neoarborescens | reverse complement strand
GTGCGGCCTATTGCTAAAAATGGTCGTCCGAGAAGAATCGAAACCTCATTATCCTCTTCTATATCTAAAACCATAAAATCAGCTGGAAATATAAGTTTATCTACCTTTACTAGCGCATCTTCCATAACTCCTTGTAGCCTTATAATTAATCGGTCAGCCAGCTGTAATGTCATGTTGGTTAGCTTCAGGTCTTCTAATCTAAGCTTCTGAAACATCGAGAGGGGTATCAAATTAATGATGGCTCCCAAATCGCATAGAGCATTTAAAATCTTCAAATTCGCTATTTGATTGTGAAACTCCCCCTATATTTCAACTTTGGTGTAAGCTTGTTGCTAATTATTGTGGAGCACTCCTCCATTCGTGCTACCACTTCATTTCCTCCTAGCTATCTCTTACATTCAAGTATTTCCTTGAAAAATTTTGCATAAGTGGGCATTTCCTGTAAAGCCTCTACCAAAGGTAAATTAAACTCTACTTTTTTAAATATCAAGGAACTTAGAATACTTTTGATCCAATTTATCTTTTTTCAACTTTTATGGAAAGGGAAATTTAGGAGTGTAAGTCCTAACTAGATCAGGAGCATTCTCATTTTTATCAATAACAAAATTAGGAGCAATTTTAGAATTGTTAGAAATTAATTCGAGGTTACTTACCTTTCCGAACTCACTACTTACTTGTGGAGATAGAGGTTGACCCTTGGCCTCAAAAGTTGACGTCTCCACATCTTTTCCACTTCTCAAAGTGATTGCTTTGGCTGCCTCCCTTTGGTTTCTATTAGGGTTCTATTTGGTAGTACCGGGGAGACAGTCAGGCAACCTTTCTTTCATTTCTCTACATAACTGAGCCACTTGACTACCCAAATCTCTATAGTATGCCTCATTATTAGCAAGACTAGCTAAGTTCTCCGTAAGTTTCGATGAAATGTCTTTTAATAAAGATATAACACCATCATCTTGCTTCGGAGGGGAAGCCGGCAATTGTAGGGGTTGGTTATATTACAGCACTGGGGCCTTACCTAACCCCTGGTTCTGGTGCTCATTGTAAAACTCAGGAGAAAGTTTCAACACATTTTGATTGTTACCATACAAAAAGTTTAGGTGTTAAAATCTCTTCCCATAATTGTTATTGTTATTATACGAATTATTGTAGGAGTTAGAATTGTTATACCTGAAGTTTCTTCCAGTATAATTCGTATATTTAGATCCTTAGGCAAACGGACTTCCCACCTTACAAGCTTGACTTGGATGGTCTCCTCCACACATAACACACATCACTGATTGAGTTGCCTCATTCATATTTAATCTCGCCATCACCACATTGAGCTTATTATTCATTGCTTCCATGGTTATTAAATTTAGACCACCTTCAACTGCATGGATATCTCTCCTATGTGTTTTGGCTTGCCAAAACGTACTCTTCATCGCCAATTCCTCAAATAATGCTTCAGCTTTGCTTGGTATCTTATTAAAAATGTCCCCACATACAGAATAATCAACAATAGCACTATTATTAGGTGTTAAACCTTGATAAAATGTACTTACCTAACTCTAATGCAGTATGTCATGGCGAGGGATATTTCTTAGTAGCCTCTGAAATCTATGCCAAGCTTCAAACATCGTCTCATTCCTAAATTGGCTAAATGCAGCAATCTCATTCTTTAATTTCACCATCTTTGAAGGTGGGAAGTAGTATATTAGGAATTGCTTCTCCATCTCGTCCCATGAATTAAGTGAAATGGGTCATAGTGATCTATACCACTCATTGGCTCCTCCAGTCAATGCAAACGGGAAAATCTTCAACTGAATCACATCTTGTGGTACTCCATTCATCTTCACAGTATCTGTCACCATCAAAAATCTATCGAGGAAATCATTAGGACTTTTAGATATACCTCCACTAAATTGCCTACTTATTTGCACTAGCTAAATCATGTTGGTCTCAGCTCAAAATTGATAATTGTAACCGATGGGAGAATCCTACCGGCTCTATTCCTCTGTCTGAGGGGAGCTATGAAATCTGACATTTTTCTTTCTTCTCTATCGCTATCCCCAAGACGGTACTCATGCTCCCTTTGCTTAGCCTCTAATCTCTGTCTCAACTTAGCTTCCTGTTTATTCCTTTCAGCCCGTTTGGCTTCATATGCTTCTCTTCCCTTTTCAATCTTTTGATTCCAGCCCTCAAATTTGCCTCTTCCATGGATGCATCTAAATTCTTGCTTGCTCTTCGGTTCCTATGTAAAGTACATTCAATTTCAGGATTGAAGAATAATGGGTTAGAATAGCAAGTATGCATAAACCGAAACAAACCCAACAAACGAAATTAAGGTGGTGGTATTCAATTAAGACTTTTATAGACTTTTTTTAAGTGAATGACTTTTATAGACTTAAGTGACTTTTAATGACTTTCATAGAGTTGTTAAAAGTACTCATTCCTTTTAATTACTTTATTTTATGAATTTTTATAAACTTTTATGGACTTTTATTAAAATGATAAAATATAATACTAAATCTTTATAATTATAATGATAATAAAAAATAATCATCCATAAAATTCTCATACATAAAACGATATGAATAACACAAATTGAATAGTAATGTTAATTTGAAAAAATTGTAATTTAACTCTAATATTTCTAATTTCTAATCTTCATTATTATTCATATGTTTGACATTATTCCACATGTCACTAGCAATCATAGCTCTCCATTCATTAGCATTATTTTCTTTATTGTTCTTGTGTTCTAACAAATTATTTAAAATCTTCTTGATTAATTGACATTAGCATAGATAGAGAAGTTTCACCATCTGATTCAATAAAAAACTCATGTGATCGGCACTCTTTTCTAAGATAATTATGTAATTTCGGCACAAGCTTGTGTGACATATTGAGAGATGTCTTAAAAATGGTAAATCATGATTTGAAAATACCTAAAGTCTCTCAACTATATTTCTCAAGAAAGCATGACGAAGATTAAATAACTCTTTTGAATCTTGAGAATGTCGACCTTTAGGGTTCCTTGAGATGGAGTCGTAACCAATAAAGAGAGAGAGGGCCGTTGAAGTAAAAATAAAAAAAAGTCTGTAAAAAAGTATTTTATGATAATGCATTGCTTTTTTCTCCTACTTTGAGTTATAATTTGGTAGAAAAGTCTGTAAAAGTAAGTATGTGTAATTGTCAATGATATATTGAATACACATATACTTTTATAGAGCCTTAATAAGTCATAATTGAATACTAATGACTTTTAAAAAGTTTTAAAACCTAATGACTTTTAAAGACTCCTCAAAAGTTTTAATTGAATACCGATAGATTTCTAAAGTCTATAAAAGTTGTAATCCAATACACCACTGTAAAAGAAAAATAAAAGAAATAAAAATTGAATAATCAAGCAAACAAATAAAATGCTCAAATCAGATAGTAGACCATTGGTTTGATGTTGCAGGAAAATTACTTCCCTAGAAACGGTGCCAAAACCATAGTAGGTGTCGACGGTAGGTGTAAAAACTACTGCTTTGATCTCTCAACTATAGGGCAGTGTACCATGTCATTGTCAAGTAATAACAATCTAGTTCTTAAGTTCATGTATCGATCCCACTAGAAAGTAACCTACAAGCACCAAACTACTGGGTCTCTAACGTGTTTGATTGGTAAAATTAAGGTGATAAAGAACTATAAATTAATCCTAAACTGTTCTAACTGAATTGATATAAATGATCTTTTTTCTATCTTGATTTGTATCGACATCAGTTAATCTCTTAAGGCTGTTTATCTAGAGGTGTAAAACGATTTGAAACCGGCGGTTTCGGTTCGGTACCGCCAGTTCATGTTTTATCGAAAGAGTGAACCTGAACCGGACCATCCTATAGGATGGTTTGACAGTTCTGAGATGGTTTCAAACTAGGCAGTTTGGAACCATGGGTCGGGATTGTTCGGGTGGTTCGTTGATAGGTTCAGGCAGTTTTTGGGCAGTTCGGGCGGTTTAGAGGCGGTTCGGAAGGGTTTTTGATAAATATTGTTGAATTAAAAAATGACAACTTAGAAAAATTAAATTCAAAGACAAAATATTTATTTAAAAAAAGAGGATGGTCCCTCGATAATTTTATTAATTTCCCTCACTTATGGCGGAGGAATACTGTAGTTACAAATAAATTTAGTTAACTTTAAAAAAAAATAAATTAAGTTTAGGAAAAAAATTAAATTAAGTTTGCAAGAATTTTAAAAAATTAAATCTTACTCATTTTCGAAAGTAGAAGCAGTTGTGGACGACACTCCCTCGGTAATAATTTCGTCAGTTTCCTCGGTAGAAAGTTGTACTAATTCAATGCTAAGTAATTCTTATGTCCTATCCTCTGCTCTCAACCAATCATCGACACAAACTTGAGCTTCTAATGCGGAGCTGGACAATAAAGATCTTCTTTCATCAAGATCCCTCTACGGCTAAAAGTTTGCTCCACAACTACAGTAGAAGTGGGAACGGCTAACACTTGCAACGTAACCTTCGCCAAAGTTGGAAATGTCACATGATATTGCTTCCACCAGTCTAAAATCTAAAATTTTTTTCCATGCTCAAAAGAAGTAGTAAGATAAACATCAAGTTACGTAGTATATGGGGTAGAAACATCCCTCGATCTTTTCTGCCTATCCACCATAAATTGAGATCCCATCCTTAATGGAGCATTTAGGTTAGGCGGAAGCAAGGCGGATGATGATGAATCACCAACACTAGGAACTTGAGGAGAAAAAGAAGATAATAATTCATTAATTAAATTTCTAACTTTAGAAATAATTGATGAAATATTTATAGATTCATGATTTTCTAAACCAAACGAAGCATAATAATGAATTAAAATTTCTTCTAACATATCAAATTTATTTATGATCCTAGGATCAAAAATAAATGCAACAAGATAAATATCAAGAATAAATTTATAATAAGTTAACCATTTCGATTTCATTTCAATAATTGCACTTCTCATTACATCTATTTTTTCACCTTTAAAAAATGCAATGGCTATGTTCAATGCTTGTTCTAAAAACTCATGGGATGTTGGTTTATAAACATGATTGAAAAGAAAAGTTGCATCATTAAAAACTTGTAAAACTTCCATAATATTTTACATATAGTCCAAGTAGAAGGTAAAAGGCAACTACCCAGAATATTTTGAGAAGCAAAAGAATTTAAAAGATTTTTATATTATGCTGATTGACTAAGTAATTTGTATGTAGAATTCCACTGGTGAGCAACATCTTTTGAAAAACGTTTTAGTGGAACACTATTTTGTCGACAAAAATCGGCCCAATCCCTTAGGGCTCTAGGTTTTAACCAAATATATGAAATTACTTCTTTAATAGGAGCAATAAAAACCTTCAATTCATCCAAACCATCTTGAACACATAAATTCAAAATATAACACACACATCGAATATGAAAAAAAGTCCCACCAAAATAAGGACAGCACGAATTTCTCAATGTAGGTAAAGATACAGTATTGGCTGATGCATTATCAAAAGAAATTGAAAAAATTCTATTTACTAATCTATATTCTTCCAAAATATTATGCATGATTAAAGCAATGTTGATAGCCGAATGACTACCATCAAACTCTATATATGCTAAAACTCTTTTTTCCATTATAAAATTTTCATCAACATAATGGCAGTTAACACCCATATATGAGTGAATTCGAAAATGATCACTCCATATATCGGCGCAAATAGAAACATTAATATTATTATTTTGAAAATATTTTACTAATTCTTTTTTTTGTTTTTTATATAATTTTTCAACACTTTCTTTTGCCATATATCTTGAAAATGGTTTAAAAGCGGGCTGAACATGTTTTGTCATCCACTTTTTAAAACCCATATTTTCTGAAAATTGAAATGCTAAATGATCAACACTAACCATTTCAGCAAAACCTTTTAAAGAAGTTTCGTTATTACAACAAAATAAATTAGGTTGTGAAGAAGAAGAACTTACAAACCCGGTTATTTATGTTTGTCCGACCGCTATTCCAACATTTTCAGGGTGAAAACCTTGCAAATGGCGTCTAAAAGTTCCATATCCTTCTCCATGCTTGAACGAATACTGTTTGCTACAATAATTACACAAAAACATAATATACATTAGGAGAATTTTCATTATGCTCCTTACGAAAATGAATTTTAAAAATATCAGATGAAGGAGCTTGAGTATTTATGTCGTCTCCTCCTCCCCCCTCTTCTTGTTGTTCGGGTTGTTGTAGTTTTTATTCTTCAGTTTAAGGAGAAGAACCTTGATTAGTCGCACTTCCTTCATAACTTTTCATACTTTATTTGTATATAAATTAAATTAAAAAGAGTATATATAATGTATATAAATTAAATAATAAAAATAATATAACTTGTGATTATTGAATATATTAAGCTTTAAGAGAGGGATAAGAAGAAAGAAGATTTGCAATTTTGTTAAGGGTGGGAATGGGTATTTATAGATGTGGAGAGGGGAATTAATTTTTATTTAAGATAACCGTTGGAACCGCCGATTCCAACGGTTATTTTGCCGTTGGAACCGGCGGTTCCAACGGCTATGGATGATATAAAGCACCGGTTAAACTGGTGGTTCAACAGTTCACCATTTTATGAACTGGAACCAGACCATCCAATAGGACGGTCCGCCCATTCCGGGCCGATTTCAGTTTTGGTTGGGTTTGACCAGGCCGATTCCAATCTGGTTCGACAATTGCAATCCAAATTTTTAAGGTCTAGTTTACCCGACTTTTGAATATTAAGCGAGGATAGCACTTATATAGAAATTCAATCACCACTAAGGACTCAACTACAAACCCTAATTCAAGCAAATATGAAAACAATTATAGCATATCCACAGATCTCGGTTAAGCTCTAGTTCGTTAAGACCTTTTTTTAAAGGTGAACTAGTTCTAGAGGCTCAGAAACTACTGGCTCATAAGTTTCATAGAGTTGTCAACTCTAATGATTTCCTAGGGTTTAATCTAGGTAAAGCCACGTATATGTGCCTAACTAATAAATACGGATCTTATGAGACTAAAATTGCAATCACACAAAAATATAACGAAGATTCACATTCAAAAACCAAAGTAATCAATTAACTCTTACAGAAGCGATGTAATGATTTAATGACATATAATCACACAAGATTGGTGAAGAATCAAACTAATTAACAATAAAAGAAAATAAGGAAACTTATTCTATTCAACCGAAAACTGGATTCAGAGGTGGGCTTACGTGAAGATGAACGCTATAGAAAATTCAATCCGAAGAGAATAATCTCAAACGGGAAAGTCAATGATAGTAAACACAATTCTTATCCAAAAATAAATCGGTGTACAAAACTTCTCATCGAGTTATTTGCTCTCTTGAGAGTTCTAAGTCGTCAAAAGATACCAAAAATAAAACCCTAAAATTGTTTATATAGGGCTACAGAAAAATAAAAGAAAACCTAAATCGTTCCATGCAAAATTTCCCTAACTCACTGTTCTTACCCACAACACCTCGAGTTTTAAAGTTCAACCGAAAGTAAACACGCTGAGTTACACCAACTCATCGGCGTGTTTCATTCTGTTAAATCTAGCTTTTCTTAAATAATATTGCAACATGTGAGTTCTATGCCAACACACCGAATTCTGATCAACTGCCTAATATTCAGACACACTATGTTATATACACATACCTGTATGTTTTCCTCTACTAATTTCAGCCTATTTCCACTTTCAAGCTAACTAGTCATGCTTTGCCTCGTGTTGCCTATCTTTCTTTCCTTAACTACTTTGATCCATTATAACTTTCTCATCCGATCTCTGATTCTTGTGACCTTGGATCTGTTGAAAAGCTTGAATTATAAACTTTAATTTTTCTCGTATGTCCATTCTCAAATTCAGCTTTCAACTCTACAAATTATGGCTCTAAAGATCTGCTCCATTATACGCTCCATCATCGGACTCAAATCCCATTTCTAATTTCTCTTTATCCCGAATTCATTCCCCTGTACTTTCCAGCTCAAGAAATGGGTCAAATTATAGAAGTCCTTAGTCTTAACGTCTTAGACCAAAAACAAACCAAAAAACACAAAATAAACCAACATATACACAAAACCAAGATGAAATCAAAAACTTAAAAATGCATGATATGCAACACAAAAATGCCAAAAACAGTTAAATTGTCCATCATTAAAATCCCATAATGCCTAGAATATAAGGTCAAAAATAACCTTATCAATGTTTACATGTGCACCTATAAAGCCATGCTAAGAAGTCGGTATTAGGGTCGCTAACACAGTCCATAAAGGGAATCAATTCCCAGACATTCGACCCACTTTTATGCATATAGAAAATAAATAAAATTGAGCTAAATTATTTAAAGAGAAAATGAATTTCCAGTCTCATCACACGTATTTAAAAAATTATTTTCCAAATCTAGTCAGATTAAATCTACCTGATTAATTTGACAATCCCCTATCATGAATGGCCTCGAGCTATTGTGCCTTCCCATTCTAATGTATGTTATTTACGTGTGTTATTTGAGTCCAACATATTTATGTATTTATTTATGCATGTTGGATGTATGGATTTATTTTTCATTTTTTTATTTCCTTTAGATATTCATGTATTTTAGGCATTTGTATGCCACTCCCCAATTAAATAATTGTATCCCCTAGGATAGCTAATGTGAATGTTTGTAAATGTGTGATTTATTTTTATCGCATTTATTGACTTCTTTTTCCATGTGTGCTCACCCTAAACAAAAATCAAAAATCAGTTTAGGATTTTATTTCAAATAAAACACTTTGTTTTAAAATGTTGTCGATTTTTTTAAAAAAAGGTCTTTTAGAAAGGGATAAGTAAATGTCTTGTCTGAACCCAAACTCTGGTTAATGGTGTTGGATTCGAACTTAGATTCTGAGAAACACCGTGATTCAATTCCCGGTGGAGCTTAAACTGGGTGGCGACTCCAGTCGATATTTTTAGAGATTCGTGTGAATTTCTTCAAACTTATTTTTATTTTCAAAATTGGTTTTAAGAAATAAAATCCCAAGTCCATTTTCACAGATGCATTTAATTAAGGCCTCTTTTACAGAAAATTTATCTTGCTTTTTAGGCAAAAAGTGTTCTAAAATGAGTAAACCTTAATCAATTAGGAGATGTTTTCATTTTCATTTCATTTTTATTAGATTAAAAGGATTTCTTTTCAATACTTAAATTTTTAAAAGTGATTTCACTTTCCCTAAAATGTCACCCGTTCAAAGGAGTTTTCAAAAAAATCAGAGAGGATCCAGAAAAAACAAGAAAAATCAATTAAGAAAGAAAAGAGAGGGAAATTTTGATTGAGCATAATTGAGGAAGAGATACCATAGGCATGTCGAAGCTGAGATTGCAACCAAAAAAGTGGTTTAAAGCCGGATTTGTGATCGGATCATCAAAAAGAAGGTAAAAATTCGTTAGCCTTAGCTTCGAAGTGATATTATTATTGTTTATGTGGTGTTTACTCGCTTTTCTATTTCTGTGATTTCATTTTTTTGTGTTGTGTGATTTCATTTTTTTATTGTGTTAGTCTTCTATTAGTTTGTAAGTGATTTTCAGGTTTCTATATGTATTTTGTTTAGTTTTTTAAAAACTTTCTGATGGTGTTATTTCTCTTTGTATTGCTTGAATGTTAGTTTTAATTTTGTTTCATCAATTGCAATTGCATGTAATATTCTCTTAGTTTTTTCTGTTCGTTCGGTTATTCAGGATCTGTTTGTTCTTTATTGTTGGTCTATTATATCGTAAGTATTTCTTGGTTTGTGTTCTCTAATTTTACGAGATTTTCTATAATTGATTTTCATTCATTTTTATAATTGTATGTTCCATTTTATGATTTTTGGTTTTTTTTTTACATTTCTATGTTTAGATTATTATCTTCTATTAACTTGCATGAAAAATATTTTCTATGATGATTTGAAATCATCTGTTTGCATTGTTTTTACAATTTTGATTATTGATGCTACTGAGTTTTTGGAATTGGTTTATTTGTTCATTCTTTGGTTCACTATTTTATGTTCGTAATCTGTAATCAGTTTTGTTGTTTATAATATGTAAATTATTTTTACATTTGAGTAGTTTATTTCATTTTGGTCTATTTGAAAGCGATATTATAATAGAGTCTCTATTCCTATACGATTTCATTTCTCGTTTTATGCTTAAATCTTGTGTTTTGTGTATTTGTAATTTTGCTTCTTTTTTGTTTCTATTTCCTATTCACATGTTTCTCAATTTAAGTTTTAGACTTGGATTAATTAGCTTTCATCTTTTGTGTTACTGATTTCTTTTTTCTCTGTTAAAATAGTCTCTATTTGTTTTATTTTTCTGCTTAAATTTCTAAACATTTCTAAGCTCTCCTTTCTGTCTTATTCTTTATTTTTTCTAGTTTATTTTAGTAGCATAGTATAAAGTTTGGTCTGGCCCTATGTCATAATAGTTTAACTATCTTAATTGTTGCTTTCACCTTGTTATTAAACTGTACTTCAAGTTTATTGTTGTTTTTCAATCCTTTGATTTGAAGAACTATTCACTATCTATTGCTTTCTTATAATTGCATTGAATTGAATTGCATTCATATGCATTCAATTAACTGCAAGATGTTTATTGGCAAATGCATTTTCATTAATAAAATTCAATTTCTTTTATTGTTGTTTTCTTTTAATAACAATGAATTGAGTTGTGTCTATATACAATTCAATTAACTAAAAGATGATTGCATTGAATATGCAATTCATTTAAAATCTTTCAAATTTTCTTTTGACTTTCCTTTTTTAGCGTCTCTAACTTGAGAAAAAAACTACAGCCTTCAAAGGCAAAATCTGAGACCTTTTAAGTCCCGATTGTACATTATTCATTTTTTTGCGCATTTGTTATATGTGTGTTTCTTAGACCTAGATTTAAATTTCTATATAATAACGTTTGTATCTAGAAAGCCGAGCCAAGAACTCGGCATTAGGCCTCTAAATCACCATAACAAAGAAAACCTACAAGTTTCTTTCAGATATCCGACCCACTTTGTATGTATGTGAAAATAATAAAATGGAGCCAAATTATTTAAAGAGAAAATGAATTTGCAATCTCATCACACATGTTTCAAAAACTGTTTTCCAGGTCTAGTTGGATTAAATCTACCAAATTTAACCAACTATCCCTATTATGCATGACCCTGAGCTATCTTATCTTTTCCATTCTTATGCATGTCCATTTCATGTGTCATACCTGAGTCCAGAGTGTTTAAATTATGTTTGCTTTTAATTATTTAAATATATGTATTATTGAATGTATGATTACTTTTATTGTCTTTAGATACTTATGTATTTTAGGCATTTGTACTCCTTTCCCCCAACTAAATAAATGTATCCCTTAGGATAGCTTATGTGAATATTTGTAAAGTCTGATTTGTTTTTACCACATTTATTTACTACTTTGTATGATCTTTCACAATTAAACAAAAATAAAATCAATTTAGGTTTTTCTAAATAAAAATACTTTATTTCAAAATATTGTCAATTTTTTTAAAAAGTCTTTTGAAAAGGGATAAGTAGATGTCTTGTTTGGATCGAAACTCTAGTAAACGATGTTGGACTCGTGTTTAGGTTTTGAGCAACACCGCGATTTAATTCTCGGTAGAGCTTAGAATCGGGTGGCAACTCCAATCATTCTTTTTAGAGATTCAAACTGAATTTCTTTAAACAAGTTTTCTATTTTCTTGAAATTTTATTTTCAAAGTAAAACTCCTAAGCCCATATTCACACGCGCATTTGATTAAGGATTTCTTTTCAGGAATTTTTTCTCGCTTTTTAGGCGAAAAATGTTTTGAAAGAGGTATATTTTAATCACTTAGAGAATTGTTTTGTTTTCTAAACTTTCATTTCAAAACTTAAAAGTTTTAAACCCATTTCTTTTTCTAAAAATTTTGTAAAAGTTTCACTTTCTCCGAAAAAGGTCGTCCTCACACATCAGCTAAATGGTCTCAAAAGACATAAAAAAATGTCAAACATATGTGACACTCCAAAAGTGGACCTATATTAATCTCCTAAATGGTACATGTACATATATTATACCACCTCATTGAGACCACAGATGTGTCAAAGCAATAAAAGATGAATTCATTTGTAAACCTTAAAGGGATTTTTATATTGTCGGGGACTTCTGATAGCATAATGAAAAATTATACTTGCTTAAAAAGGAGTCTAAATCTTATTAAGAATATGATTTTAAAAAGTTCCTATTTTACCCTAATAAAAAACACAGATCCTAATCTAATTAGGGCTACTCAAACCCTTTATAAAGGCATCTCTACTTCAAAAGATATGTAATTCAATCTAGTCTATTATATTATACTATGCCTTATTGACCTATTAATGATTTGCGCATCAGAGTATCTTTATTTTATTTTGTAGGTCCTAACACATTCTTTCTCAAGATAAGCAATCTCATAAACGAGTATAGATTTTTTTATGCAAAACATCATTGGTGCAGTGAGCATAGACTCAATCGATTAACAATTTCATTGAGTTTGGAATATGCATAAATAATATCATCCAATGAATTTCAAAATTAAAAAAATCAAGTTATGTAAGTTAGATAAGTGTAATGGTTTGTGCGTTCTCATTATTACAATTCGATAATCAATATGTTGATAATTAATCATGAGATGATAATATGTTCAATTCACTGATTGATTTTACAAAATGAAAATTATAGTTTATATAATTTTATATATTATTTACACTTTGTATACAAATAAATTTTATTATTTGTGTAACTTCATAAATTTTGTATACAAACTGAAAAATTAGCCTTCGAAAAACAGTCTTCGTATTCTCTCTCGGAATGCCCTTGGATGATGAATGCTTTTAAGATCTGCAAAAGGAGGAACAAGTAAGGCACTAGATATCTTTTAGGAATTCTCCGATATCTATGTCAGAGGAAATTCATAAAGAGTTTTTAAAGTATATTATTTGAGTAAGAAAGTTTACCTATTATGAACTCCTTTTTGGAATAAAAATTGTACCATATTTAGGATTTATAAAACTTTGATTTTTTCATTGACTGACTGGTTATTCAAATGTGAAATTTATGATCTATATATTTTTCTTTTAGATGATTCTCTGTAATGTATTCGACACATTTTTTGTATTGCCTTTTCACTTAATAATTATGTTGGTTAAACATTGGAGTAGAGGTGTAAAATGGTTCGGAACCGTCGGTTCATGGTTCAAGGTTTCCATGAACTTGAATCGGCCCATCCTACAGGGCGATTCAGTGGTTTTGGGCCGGTTTTAAAATGCACGGTTCGGCTGTTCAGATGGTTTGGAACTGCAGTTCATACCGGTTTTGGACGGTTCGGGCGGTTTGGGCGGTTTTTGATAACTAATTTTGATTTTAAATAAATTTTAAATTTTCATTTTGAATTTAAAATAAAAGACAACTTATACGAATTAAATTGAAAGCCAAAATATTTTTTTTAAAAAAAAAAAGAGGGTGGTCCTTCATTAATTTTATTAATTTTCCTCACCTATGATGGAGGAATACCGTGATTACAAATAAATAAGTAAAATTAGAGAATAATAAATTAAATAAACATTACAAAAAATTAAAAAAATAACTAATTACTCATTTTCGGAAGTGGTGGACGAAGGATGTTCGGTAATAATTTCGCCGTTTTTCTTGGTAGAAAGTTGTATTATTTCAATGCTAAGTAATTCTTGAGTCCTATCCTCCGCTCTCGACCAATTATCAACAGAAACTTGCGCTTCTAATGAGTAGCCAGACAATGAAGATCTTCGTTCATGAAGAATATTTCCTTCACGGCTACAAGTTTGCTCCACGGCTACGGTAGACGCGGGAAGAGCTAATACT
>CAOJCR013754279.1:0-11420 GCA_948330485.1 Euphorbia neoarborescens | reverse complement strand
GATCAATCATTGCATGCTAGGCTTTGGCACAAAACACTTGATAATGATCCTATAAACATGAACCTAAATTCCATCCAGTATCTAAACCCTTTACGTCAAATCGATCAACTACAATATAGTTGGCTTTGGCACATCCTTCATTGCAATTGTCAATAAGAGGACGAGGTGTGATGTCGGGAAGCACTTTTGAGCAACTCTCTATTTTTTGGATTCATTTTAAATTATGGTAAGGGCTTAGCATGCACAATCACGGATGTGAAAGTTTGGAAAACATCATTTATACTATACCACAATGCAAACCATAGATTTATAAATAATGCAGTAAGGTTGTCTTATGGGCTTTTATATTACATCACTAGAGATTAACCTAATTGCCTACACTATTACGTAATGCCCCAGCTTGGCTTGCTTAGTTCTTTATCAGGCTCCCACCACGGCTTCTCCTTGAATGCGCTTCCACCTTAGGCTCCTATTCCTTGGACTTGATGTAGTTACAACAATTACAACTTACAAGTAAATATAATAAAATAAATACATCAAAATATAATCCCTCGCAAGGGATATTTCCAAAACAAATAAAGTACAACCAAGCTCGTAATTAAAGCCCATAGACACCATAACACATAAATACAACCAAAGTACCTGTCGTTTCCATTCATACAATATATGATGCATGTCAATGGCAGATAACATCCAAACAATCTGGTTTTAATTATGTCCATGCATTAATATGAAGGTCGCTAATTTTGACCATTATGACTCATTCCAATTAGGGAATCTGTTGAACTAATCCAACGCTCCTACTCAAAACAGGAATGTCATAATCCCAATACTACAATCGTCCAATCACAACCCGTGCCATGGGCTATTGGACCAACCTTCGATCCGTATTCAACAATATATATACAATATAAAATTAAATATGCATGAACATTTATATACATTAAAATTACCCAAAATAATTAAAATGCATATCGGACCGATAAAAATCCAAAATCGGTCCGGCTTGCGCCCCTTTTTACGGTGCCTCTTTCTTATCGGCAACAGAGGCTTCCCCAAAGAGGGACTGCTGTTGCCCTGGAGAAGTGGCTACCTCCTGGAGTCTGTCGTCGTTGCCGCAGAGACAGCTTTGGTGCTTTTCAAGCCCAGAATGTTCCAATTATCAGAAATAACCTTGTTGGCAACAATTACGGCCGCCGACGAGATTATTTTGACGAACGGAACTCCTAAATTTTTTTAATACAAATAAAACATACAGTATATCAAGCAAAATATGCATAACGCAGAAAATCAAATCCAACTAAATCTATCAGCATTGTGCATCAAACTGAAAATTCTAATCGAAATAAATTCAGAAAAACCCGACCTAAGTATCAAACCACCAGATCTGAAAAATCTATTTTCATTGGCAATAAACTCGGTTTCATAAATATTCCCACGGTAACCTGGCTCTGATACCACTATTGCGGATAGGGCGGCTCCAGCAAACGAATCGCGCAGCAAAATATGGATTTTAGAATTCCCTGGATCCGCTCCCCGAAGGCCCAGGTAGTGCCGATTTTCACGGATCGAAATTCTACATTGCAACGAAACTAGATTTCTAATAATAAATTGCATATAAACATATACACTGGTGATTGATGTTACGGTGCATAAAATAAAAGCAGATCCGAAGGACTTACAGAAGTCTTACAAGAGACGGCAATAAGAATCTGATGTCAGATTCCTCCATGTTCAGATGCATGAACAACTCTCGGCTACAAACCCGTGCTAACAGAGTAATTGGATCAGAACGAATAATTATCTCACCATTTTCATGACAGGCCGTGCACTGTCTCAAACATTTCTTTCAATTAAATATCATTTATTGAAACCAAATAAATGACCACAATGTTGTAAAACACGTCAAACAAAGGATGACTATTTTGCCTTTTCTTTCAATTAATCTCCATTAATAATTGAAACCAACAGGCATAGTCTAGTGGTATGAAAAATAAGCAAGGGATTGTAATCTTATAACCCACATTTACGTCCACTCTCACCTACTAATTTCGTACAAAGCCTGTTCTATATAGAAAATACAATTGTAATTTATGCCATTACAGTCTATATTAATAACGTCTAGAGGTGATTCACTCAACAAAACCAATTGCAATTACAATTGCAATAACACACACTCCTTCTCAGTCACAAAATCCTCTAACTACATATTCCACTAAATAAGGGAGGTTACAACCTCCATCTGGTTAACCAACTGGTTAACCGGTTTGGCCAGTCTGAATTAATTTCGACCGATTAAATTTAACCATCTCAAAAATAATTTCGTGAGCAAATCAATTTAAATCCCAATTTATTTTATTTTAATTCCCTCTTTACCAAACAGTAAATCGGTTAATTAATTTAACTATGTATTAATTCAATTAAACGTGTCAATCGTATAGATTAAACTTTATACTAAAATTCAATTTAGTCCGATCGACCACAAACTAATTAAATTTATTACATCCATACTAAATTGAATAAATTAAAATTATATACAACTAATTTAATTAATTATTGACTTTATGTAATTCAATTAATTTACCAATTAATTAATTTCATTACGTGAACTTATTAATTAAATATACCGGATTTTAATATAATTAAATCAAATGTGATTTTTCATTCCATATATATTTAATTAATTATTTCCAATCCATAAACCAAAACATTCGAAGCCAGTTGTTCTACGTGCAAGATACTATGGGACTGTCTTTATGTTGGTAGTAGGCCTAAGGCCCACGGACTACTGGTGGGTTCTAGCAAACCATAGTAGCCCTCAATTAAGACAGCTAAGCAGTCTCTCCCGTAGAGATTCTATCCCGGTAGCTGTACTCATTTTATCCCTTACCAGCTGATATTGGATGTGAATAGTGACAGGCATGGCTCTGCCATCCCATTATCTACCAATCACATTTCTTGATCTAGAATGGATTGTCGGATCAAATGAGTACCCAACTGATTCAGGTGTAGCTATACACTTTTAATCCCATTCCATCAAGTGGCTAGTGATATCACCTCAGTGGGTACTGAGTGGCAATCCTATCGACTCATTACTAACATACACATGTTCACCGGCCCACCCAATCATACCTGCATTTGGTATCTTGTTAAAGACACGTTAGTCGTATATCAAAGTGTATGGGAGACCATACTATGCTATCATAATCTCAAGTCTGAGAACAAAACAAGTCCTACCAAAGAAACACTTATGACGATGAAACCATGTTGTGTTTCCTGTGTGGATCTATCCAGTACTATGTGGGGTCCACATCTACAAGCATTCTTGACCACCAAACAGCCAACCAATACACAGATTTATAGTTCTATTCGTTCCCATGACCTACAACAAACCTTGGATATATATTTATGACATTAGTCAATGGATACTCTATTTATTATCATGGCACAAGGTATATGATAAATAGATTCATGCCTTTATTTGTGTGACACAGTAATGTATATTATACATAGTCAACACCTATGTACAATATACATAAGAATCAATGCCTACGAACTAGGACACTCCAACAGTTACATTAGCTTTAACTATTACATTAGGGTGTTACATTAGCTTCAGCTGTTACATTAGAGTGTTACATTAGCTCTAGCTATTATATTAGAGTGTTACATTAGCTTCAGCTTTTACATTAGGATGTTACATTAGCTTCAGCTGTTACATTAGGGTGTTACATATGGTCTTTATTCGTTTGCTTTTTCCATATCTTAAAATAACATATATTTATAGGGAAGGAAGGATTAATAGGTTTAATGGTAATGAATAGGGAAGTTACTTATCATTAATGATAGGTTACTTACCATTAATAGGCAGTTACAAACCACTTATGGTCAATGAATGAGACATATTAAAAAGTCATGTAACTGTCAAAATGGTCCTACTTGTTGTCACTGTGGTGCTGGCGACATTCTGACACACTGACGACCATTTTGCACCCATTATGAATTCTCACTTTCACTAGAATTTTCCATTCATCATTTATCAAATTATGCATATAATATGTGGGTGTGTACTAGTTTATAGGCACAGATTCCTTTGTATACTATACATTTAGTATGTTACTTTGTATTAATATACATTTAGTGTTATGAAATAAAGGTATTAATCTATTTGATTATATCTTGTGCTGTATAATAAATATAGTTTCTGATGATTGTAATCATAAATAAATAGATCGCAGGTTTGTTCTAGGTCATTACAATGAATAGAACTACAAACTCGTGCATCGGTTGATTGTGAGGCAATCAAGGATGCAGGTATATATAGGCCCCATAGGGTACTGGATAGATCCACACAGGAAAAACTCCTTGGTGAAGTTCATCATTGCTCTGTTTCTTGAGTAGCAGTTGTTTTATCCTTAGACCTAGGAGCATTACATCACTGTATGGAATCTCATACACTTTGACATACATCTAATGTATCTGTAATATGATGCAAATACGAGTATGATTGGATGAACCAGTGAACATGAATATGATATCAATATGTCAATGGAATTACCACTCAACACCCACTGAGATGAAATCACTGACCACTGAGTTGAATGGAATTTAATTAGTTCATATGCAATTGCAATTAATTAGATTTTGATTAAAATCTAATTATGCAAATTCACATATTTAATTAAATTAATTCATAGTTAAATTAATTGATCAATTTACCGTTTGGTTAAATTGAGAATTAAAATATAATGTATGGATTTAACTAACCGTTTACGAAATTATTCTGAATTGGTGGAATTTAATTGGATCGATCAAAACTAATTGAGCCTGAGAAAGCTAGTGGTTTGCGTTTTTAATAGCCAGCCTATTAGTGTTTCTACAGTCTAATATATAAGGAAATAGATGGATGAAATTAGGGTAACAAAAAGGCATATTACGTTTTCACCCTAAAAAAAAGAGGAGAGATTTTTGTTCCATTTATTCCGTGAGAATTTGTGAACACCAAGGATCCGGTCTTGACTCTGCTAGCCCAAACCTACTACCGAGAGAAGTTTGCGCATTACTTTTTGGTTGGATTGCAAGGATTTGGTGGCATCTCGGAAGAGATAAACGATAAGTCTATGGATCTTTCTATTTTATTTCTTCCGCAAACCCTAGATAGTTCTAATTAGATAGATGATTAATTAAATCCCTCAGATTCGCCAAACTAGTTCCTATGGGATTAAATTCAAAAATTTTAAAAACCCTAACACTGAACCCATGAATTTTCGAGCCCGAACTTGATCCCCTACAGTGGTATCAGAGTCATTGTTACGATTGAATATAAGAGATATAATTACATCTATGGTGTTTTGGAACGGATCTAAAATTAATTATTGGAGATCTAGAATAATTTTCGGTAGATATGAAATTGTTAATTATGGATCTAGAGATTTAATTAGTAGATTTGGTGATATTGATTGTTAGATTTAGGGTTTCATATAGGATTGAGGTTTTGATATTTTTCCCCAATTCTGATTCTAATTTTTATGCATGCTATGTGAGATTAGGTTGTTAATTACATTTTTCGTAGTATGTATTTTTTTGAATGATTAATTGCTAGTTATTTTATTCTAGAAAAATAAAATATTTGAAGTAGTCTGCCACAATCAGCGGCAGCGACGGGCTGCCTGTTGAGTATGACAGGTAGCGGTTAGACCATTAATGGCTTCAGACAGTGGCAACACCGCTGCTAGCAACCATCAGCAGTAGTTGCTGCCACAGCTGTGATTGGGAAGCGGCTGCAGTAGGCAGTGCTGTTGCATGTGGGCAACGGCCCATCAGCAGCTGTCCATGGGGGCAGCCGCTATGGGCTACAGGCCAGCAGCCATGCGCTGCTATAGCTGGTAAACGCAGGCATACTGGGCGGGCTACCGCCACATGGGAGCCCGACGGTTGGGGTCGCTTCTTATCCTGGGTAACTCCAAACTTTTCGGTCCAATGGAATTTTGAGTTTTGCAGGATAATTTGATTAGATTGGTCCATTACACAAATTAATTAATCTAGTTAATTTTGATTGTGTATAAAATATTTTTATTGTGACATTCATATTTAATTTTAATTGTTACATTAAAATTGAATATGTTTTGGTTGTTAGTCCAATAGCCAATGGCTCGGGTTGTATTGAACGACTATAATTTTAGGATTATGGAATTCCAAAATTTAAGTGGAAGCATTGAATTTAATTCAATGTAACATTAATTTGGAATATACCGTAACAGTTAAAATTGGCGATCGTCCAACTTAATGGCTGGACATAATTTAAAATTGGAATGTTTTGGGTTTATTTGCCATTGACTTGCATCACGATATGTATGAAAATGTATGATAGGTACATTGTTTTTATTTGGGTGATTTTAGGTGTCTATGGACCTTCTACAAAACTTTGGTTGTATTTTATTTATTTTAGTAAATATACTCTGCATGGTATTATTTTGATGTAATTTATTTTAATTAGTTAGTTTAGTGCTAAATTAATAATTAGAATGTATTAGTCAACCACATCATAATTGATCAAGACTAACATATTCATTATTTGATATGGCAATAGAGTGAATTGTGGTTTCTGACCCCGCAGGTTGCTAGTGATCCTGGCATGAGCATGTGAGGGTAATGTGTTGTAAACCCTTCAAACCAGAAGTCCATAGTGTATCGATTGGGTTGTTAACCCTACCTAACAAACTATATTGGTTTTACATAACAAGCTCAGCTTGGGCCATTATAGATTTGTTAAGGGTCATGGTCAAGTCAGCCAAATTAAATCACCAACAACATTAAAATTAGATTAATTAATGTTTTGGCTTTTAATACCTTTATTTAGCTTCTGTTTACTTTCTTTCTCTATTGTAGTTTTTCAAAATATTTGATATAGATTTTCTGTTAGAATGGCGGTAAATAACACATTTACTCTCCGATCTATTTTGGAAAAGGGGAAACTTTCTGGGATTAACTTCTTGGACTAGTCTAGGAACTTAAGGATAGTTCTAAGATAAGAAGTAAAGAAGTATGTCCTAGATAGGTCTTCACTAGCTGAGCGCGCATCGGGTCGCCGAGTAATAGCTCCACAGCTAGAGCTCTATAACCAACATATACATAATGACCGAGATGTCATATGCTTACTGCTAAATACCACGATTCCTGAACTAAGAGAACAATGTAAGGAATCATATGCCTATGAGGTCATGGATACGCTCGAGAAGAGATATCATATTGAATTAGAAATGATAGGTACATGGCAGCAAAGTCGCTATAATCAAGCAAGATGGCTGCTAGATTGAATGTGAGTGATCATACACTCAATATGAAGGGGTATGTGGCTACACTTAATTGACTCAGCACGCCACTTGTTGAGGAGCTAGCTGTGGATCTCATCCTAGGGTCACTACTTAATTTCTCTGACCAATTCATCCAAGGGATGAATGAGTCTATTTTGGAGCTTGATAAAGTGATCGAGCTGGCAGAACAATCAGACAAAAGGACACAAGTAGATCAGCTAGAGAATCAAGGTGATCACCCTGTGGGCAAGGGAAAGGGGAAAGCCAAGGCCAAGGCTAAGAAGGAAGTTTGCCTAAAAACCCAATTTTTACCTTTGTACATTTGTCATGGATATGGAAAGAAGGGGCACTGGAAGAATGCTTGCCCTAAGCTCAAGGCGGAGTAGAAGATTGTTCAAGGGAGCGGTTCAGGTATTTTTGTTATTGAGATTAACCTTGCTGTTTCTACAATTTGGGTTGTTGACACAGGATGCAATTCTCACATTTGGTGCCATGTGCAGGGATTACTAAATAGAAGGTAAATGGGCTATGACAAAGTGGATCTTCGATTCAGGAATGGGACAAGAGTATATGCTCTCCAGTTTAATGACTACACTTTCGATATGCCCTATGCATTGGTTCTTCATCTCAGAGACTGTTATTATGTACCGACAATTCGTACGAACGTAATTCCAATTTCTAAATTTGATTGAGAAGGATTTCATTTTAATATTGAACATGGAAGGTTTACTTTGATGTTGGATAATATTATTTATAGGATTGCTACATTATCCAATGGGCTTTATATGCTTGATTTGGACCCTAATAATCTTTTATATAACATCAATACTAAAAGGATTAAATCAATTGATTTGAATCCTACTATGATTTGGCACTGTCTTTTAGGCCATATAAATGAGAAACACATTTAAAAACTTTACGCAAGTGGAGCACTTGGCACTTTTGACTTAAAGTTAATCAAAACATATGAATCCTATTTAAAAGGCCAAATAACCAAGGCACCCTTCAGCAAAACGACTGAGTGGGCCAGTGGGCTATTGGACCTAATACATTAAGACGTGTGTGGGCCTATGAGCACGAGTGCTAGATCTTGTTTCAAGTACTTCGTTAGTTCCACCAATTATTTCAATATAATGGTTATATCTACCTAATGAAACACAAATCGGAGACCCTTGATCGCTTCATGGATTTTTTAATTGAAGCAGAAAACCAACTTAGCAAGACGATCAAAGCTCTTCGATATGATTGAGGAGGTGAGTATATGAGCAAAGAATTAGACTCGTATCTTAGAGAGAATAGGATAAAGTGCAAACTTACTCCTCCTGAAACACCTCAGTGGAACGGTGTGTCTAAAAGGAGGAATGGGACCCTGCTAGACATGGTCCGATCAATGATAAGTGATACCCCGCTCCCAATTTTGTTTTGGGGAGACGCTTTGGAGACAAAAACTTTCATACTGAACTATATACTCAGTTAGGTGGTTGAGACTACACCATATGAAATGTGGTGTGGCCAAAAGCCCAAAGTTTCATATTTAAGGATTTAGGGCTATTTTACGTATGCCAAGAAATTGACAATTGACAAATTAGAGTTCAAATCGGTCAAATGCCTATTTATGGGTTACCCTAAGGAGACTATGTGTTACTACTTCTACGACCCGAATGAGAATAGTATTCATAGCTAGGAGAGGTAATTTCTTAGAAGGGGAGTTCTTTCCTAAGAAAGAAAGTGGGAGTAAAATTGAACTTGATGAAGTTCAAGATTCACAACCTCAAGAAGAGGAATCGGGAACTAAGGCAGCTCCACTAGAGTTAGAGGTAGTGGGGCCCTATAACATGAGAACCTAAAAGGTTTGATAGGGTACGTCTCCATCCAGAGAGATATAGATTTCTAGTGGATAAGGATGGGGATCTTATGATCTTGGATCATGAAGAACCTACTTGCTATCTAGAGGCCATTTCTAGCATACACGTAGATTAATGGCACAAGGCCATAGAATCTAAGATGCAATCCATGCATGATAACCAAGTGTGGCACTTGGTTGAACCACCCAAGGGTGCTAAGATTATTGGATGCAAGTGGTGCTACAAATATAAGGTTGATAATACCTTCAGGGGACGATTGGTGGCAAAGGGGTTCAAATAAGTTCAAGGAATCGACTATGATGAAACCTTTTCACCAGTGGTGATGGTCAAATCCATTAGCATAATCTTGGCTATAGCAGTTTGGTATGACTATAAGACATAGCAAATGGATGTTAAAACTACTTTTCTGAATGGAAAGCTACTCGAGGATGTGTACATGGCACAACCTAAGGGTTTTATAGATCCTGAGTACCCTAACTGGGGGTGTATGCTTGATAGATCCATTTATGGATTGAAACAAGCCTCCCATTCTTAGAATCAGAGATTCAATATAGCTATTAAAGAGTATGGTTTCAATTAGAATTTTGACGAGCCCTGGGTATACAAGAAAGTGACTGAATGTACTTCCACATTCCTTGTACTATATTTGGACGACATCCTTCTTATTAGGAGTGACATACCAACACTTCAAGGGGTTAAGTATTGGTTGAGTAAGTGCTTTGTAATAAGGGATTTAGGTGAATCTGACATGATCCTTATTATCCGATTCTATAGAGATAGATCGCGTCAGCTTCTTGGCCTAAGTCAGGAGACGTACATAAAAATATTTATGAAACATATCAATATAGACAGGGCTAAGAAAGATTTCTTGCTAGTACGCCATGGGTTGAAACTGAGTAAGAATTAATCTCCTTAAGTAAAAGAGGAAAGGGAGAGGATGATGTTGATTCCATATGCTTCGGTAATGGGATCTATCATGTACTCCATGTTGTGTATGAGACCTGATGTCATATTTGCACTAAGAATGGCTAGTTGGTACCTGTCAAATCCTGGAGAGAACCAATAGAGTGATGTCAAGGTAATCCTAAAGTACAATAAGAGGACTAAAGATTGTAACTTAGTATATGGTGGTCATTATGAATTAGTAGTCAGTGGATACAGTGATGCTAGTTTCCAGACTGATGAGGACAAAAGCCAGTCACATTCTAGTTTCGTTTTTCTCCTTTATAGTGGAGCCATTAGTTAGAGATCCTCAAAGCAGCCCACCATTGCATATTCTTCTACATAGGTCGAGTACATAGCAGCATGTGATGTAGCAAAGGAAGTAGTTTGGATTAAGAAATTCATCACTGAGTTAGGATTGGTCCCCTCTTTCTTAGACCTAGTAATGGTATTTTGTGATAAAAAAAGGGCCATTGAACAAGCCAAGGAGCCCCAGTCACATAGAAAATCCACAAATGTACTCAGAAAGTTTCACCTGATACGAGAGACGTGGATCGAGGTGACATAGCATTATAGAGGGTAGACATGAGGAATAATCTCGCATATCCGTTGACTTCACGGCATCGAGATCATACTAGATCAATAGCAATTAGGGCCATGCCTACTTGGCACTAGTACAAGTGTAGGATTGTTATTGTACCCTAGTTCATAGGCATAGATTCCTTTGTATATTATACATTTAGTATTTTACTTTATATTAATATACATTTAGTGTTATGAAATAAACACATTAATCTATTTCATTATATCTTGTGTTGTATAATAAATAGAGTATTCAATGATTGTAATCATAAATAAATAGATCCCAGGTTTGTTCTAGGTCATGGGAATGAATAGAACTATAAACTTGTGCCTCGGTTGATTATGAGGCAATCAGGGATGTAGGTAATTATAGGCCCCATATGGTACTGGAAAGACGTCATTGCTATGTTTTTTTAGTAGTACTTGCTTTTTCCTTAGACATGAAAGCATTACATCACTGCATTGAATCTCATGCACTTTGACATACACCTAATGTATCTATAATAGGATTCAAATATGGGTATGATTGGGTGAACCAATGAATATGTATGTGACGTCAATGTGTCAATGGAATTACCACTCAGCATCTACTGAGATGATATGACCAGCACTTGATGGATTGGGATTGTGAGTGTGTGGCCGCACTTAAATGTGTTGGGCTCTCATTGGTCTCAGCAATCTTCTTTAAATCAAGGAAGATTTAGTAGTGTAGGATGAT